>SJYC01150018.1:0-123953 GCA_006408675.1 Madoqua kirkii
GGGACCCAAGAGAGCTGAACTCTATGGCTTTAAACCGCAGCTAATTCACTCTTACCCCTCCAGCGTCCCAGTACTTCATCCCCCAAGAGTTCCACCCCCAAAAGTTCATCATCTTCCCTAGAGAGAATGTACGTAGACCTTAGGTGTTCAGAAGAATGGGGAGGAGGGCAGGTGTGGCTAGATGGCCACAGAGAGTTAGTTGCTCCTGCTTTGGGAGTGTCTCGTGGACCCCTTGGGGCATTTGCAGACACGAAGGCTCCTCTCTGGGGTCTGAGGGCTTCACTCTCTTCAGTCAGTTCAGTTTAGTCGCTCAGTTGTGTCGACTCCCCGAGACCCCATGGCCTGCAGCACACCAGGCCTCCCTGTCCATCGCCAGCTCCCAGAGTTCACTCAAACTCAGGTCCATCGAGTCGATGATGCCATCCAACCATCTCATCCTCATTCACCACTCCTCCTCCTGCGCTCAATCCCTCCCAGCATCAGGGTCTTTCAAATGAGTCAATGCTTCCCGTCAGGTGGCCAGAGTATTGGAGTTTCAGCTTCAACATTAGTCCTTCCAATGAATATTTGGTCTCCTTTAGGATGGACTGGTTCAGAGAAAGCAGTGGCACCCCACGCCAGTACTCTTGCCTGGCAAATCCCATGGATGGAGGAGCCTGGTAGGCTGCAGTCCATGGGGTCGCTAGGAGTCAGACACAACTGATCGACTTCACTTTGACTTTTCACTGTCACGTATTGGAGAAGGAAATGGCAACCCACTCCAGTGCCCTTGCCTGGAGAATCCCAGGGACGGGGAGCCTGGTGGGCTGCCATCTATGGGGTTGCACAGAGTCGGACACGACTGAAGCGACTCAGCAGCAGCAGCAGCAGGATGGCCTGGTTGGATCTCCTTGCAGTCCAAGGGGCTCTCCAGAGTCTTCTCCAACACCACATTTCAAAAGCATCAGTTCTTCGGCACTCAGCTTTCTTTATAGTCCAACTCTCACATCCGTACATGACCCCTGGAAAAACCATAGCTTTGACTAGACAAGCCTTTGTTGGCAAAGTAATGTCTCTGCTTTTCTACTGTCTGACTCCTTTAGTGGCGCAGATAGGAAAGAGAGCCGGCCGGGCAGTGGGCGACCTCCTGCCCGACGGCGAGGCTTGCTGCTGGTGCGCCTGCCACGTGTGGCCTCCGTGTGTCCGTGCACCGGGGGTGCCCGCCGCGTGTGAACAGGAGGGGCCAGTGGAGGCGTGTGTCGCTCTTCCAGGTGCCCGCCGCCTGCCTGCGAGCCGTGCTGCCCACGCAACCTGCTGGCCACCTGGCACGTTTTGTTTCACGTGGTGACCTTTTTAAAAAAGTTTTTTTGTAGTTGTGTGTTCTGGGTCACCCACCCACTGAGTAGTTGTTCTTCTTTTTGTTCCTGTACTGACTGCCCCCTGGGGTGAACAGTGTGAAACCTGATGACTGTCTTTTACTCACCAAAACCAGAAAGAGAAGGCAAACGACATGAGTCCCGTGTAGCTGTAACGGAAGGTTGCCGGGCCTTGGTGGAGCCGAGCCACCACCGGGGCCTTCCGGAGCCTGGGTCCCAGCCCTGGATAAACCGTGGCGTGGGAAAGCCAAACGTGGATCGTGACGGCTGGTGAAGACAGACCACAGGGACGCTTCGCTAACGGTGGTCTCACTGTGCCTGTTAAATTTATAACGGCAAAATAGTGCTTAAAAATGCAAGTGGTGACATTCAGGGATTATTCCTAAGTGGGCGGACTCTTAAGTGGATTTATGGTCTGACAGATGGGCTTTTTGCTCCCCATATTTTGCAGTTCAAGTTCATTTGAAAAAGAAAATTGTAATATCAGGCGTCCTTGTTAGAGCTGACTTCTTGTAGATGTTATCGTGTCATCTGCCTGGAAGTGTTGTGCTCTGATCCATGGAGGGGGCCGGCGGGGGAGGGGAGTTCATTGTTCTCTCTTTGGGTCTGCAGGCACCCATCTGTCCATCTGTGAGAGAAGAGGCTCAGAGTGTTCTCTGTGCTGAGCAAGACCATGTAGAGAAAAGTATGTGCAGCTTCTGAGACATAAGTCAGCAGAAAGAGATTTATTCTTCAGCTCCTATTGAACCCTAAGTGTTTATTTCAACTTCAACAGTAGTTTTTCCCAGCAAAATTCTTTGTGAAGTGTTTGGATGGGTCCCAGAGTGAGTGAATATTGCTGAGGGTGTCTTAGCACCTGATGGTGGATTTATGGTTAATGTGAATTTTCACGGGTGTGTGTTGCCTGAGGAGAGATTCTGCTGTGATCCTTGTGTAGTTATTTTTTATTAGGAATGCATGATTTTTTTTTTTTTACAGATTATACAAGAAAAAAATCATTAAATACTTAAGTAAATAATGTAAGACAGGGTCTCACTGATAAAAGCAAATACAAAAGAGGAACGACATAATAAATATTGACAGGGAAAGAGCCATTCTTTTTCTTTTCTTTAAGATCTTTCATCTGTTCTCATTCATGGGCTCTTCTGTGTTTTGCTGTGTTAAGTCGCTTCAGTCATGTCCGAGTCTTTGTGACCCTATGGATGGCAGCCCACCAGGCTCCTCTGTCCATGGGATTCTCCAGGCATGAACACTGGAGTGCGTTGCCATGCCCTCCTCCAGGGGATCTTCCTGATCCCAGAGATCAAGCCTGCGTCTCTTTTATCTCCTGCATTGGCAGGTGGATTCTTTACCACCAGCTCCACCTAGGAAGCCCCAGGAGAGTCTGCTCCTGTTGCTGCTAAGTTGCTTCAGTCGTGTCCAACTCTCTGCGACCCCGTAGATGGCAGCCCACCAGGCTCCCCCATCCCTGGGATTCTCCGGGCAAGAACACTGGAGTCTCAGTTCAGTTCACTTCAGTCACTCAGTCGTGTCCAACTCTTTGCGACCCCACAAATTGCAGCACTCCAGTCCTCCTTGTCCATCACCATCTCCCGGCGTTGACTCATAACTCACGTCCATCGAGTCCATGATGCCATCCAGCCATCTCATCCTCTGTCGTCCCCTTCTCCTCCTGCCCCCAATCCCTCCCAGCATCAGAGTCTAGGCGTCTACAAATGGCTGAGGCTGATTCTGTGTTGAAAGTTGCCTGAAGGTCTTCTCTGGTGTCCAGTGGTTAAGTCTTAGCCTTCCAGTGCAGAGGATACAGGTTCAATCCCTGGTCGAAGTGCTAAGATCCCACTTACCTCCTGGCCAAAAAGTAAAACAGAGGCAATATTGTAATGAAGTTAGAAAAGCCTTAAAAAATGGTCCACACCAGAAGAGTCTTAAAGCAGTTGCCTGGAGCCAGCCCTGGGCCTCGCAGCCTCTGCGCGGTTGCTGCTTGGGCCGCTTTCTCCGCCGCCTCTTGCCCGCTGCTTTCCCCCTCGGCTCCTCCTCTTCAGTCTCCTGTTCTCCGCCCTGCTTCCCATCTCGCCTTCCTGGTGGCTGACCACCCCGTTGCACCAGCGGAAGGAGCCGCCTCAGGCAGATGCCCTCTCGCCCGAGGGCTGCAGCGCTGGCTCCAGGCCTGCTCCTGTCCGTCCCCCCCCCACCCCACCGATAGTATAAGGGCTCCTTATTAAGACCCCAAGCAGCTTGCGTATTTAAATATCCTTCTCTAGTCGGGGCTTCCCAGGTGGTGCTAGTGGTAAAGAACCCGCCTGCTAATGCAGGAGATAGAAGAGATTCAGGTTGATCCCTGGGTCTGGAAGATCCCCCTGGAGGAGGGCATGGCAACCCACCCCAGTATTCCTGCCCGGGAAGTCCCATGGACTGAGGAGCCTGGCGGACCCCAGTGCACAGGGTTGTAGAGAGTTGGACACGGCTGAGCACACACGCGCCTCTTTAGCTGCGACTGTGACTCTTCACGTCCCTGAAACGCCACCCCTTCCCTGAAGCCGCGCCGTCCAGGGCTCTGGGATTAATGGAAGCACTTCTTAACGGCCTGTTGTCCACCCTGACCTAGCCTGGGTGCTGAAGAGAGGGCTCCCTCTCCTAGGCTTTGTCCCGCCCTTGGGTCTGTGTTGCCGCATGCTGGGAATTGATTCCGTGGAGGACCTTTCTCAGCGGCCACAGCCACTTGCGTGACTGTGTTGCCTGAATGGTAATTAGGAGATGTGCGTTCCCTTAACCAGCAAAATCGCTGGACTAGGGAGTAAGGTGGGAGAGACGCTATACTTTTCCGCTGGGACAGTATTCTTTTCCCCCTACCATCATGGGGAGAATTTGGGTTAAATAAAAACTGATAGAGTGAGCTCCTTGGGGATTTTAAAACCTCGGATGGAACTTGGTTAGCAGTAGAAGCCCTGAGCTAGCTTGGGATACTCACGTCTGTGGATGAGTCGAAATCTGATTGGTTTTTTTGGCCTGTATTTCTTTTAATGTGATACCCCAGATCCGACAGTGACTATATTAGGGATAATTTTGCCTGTAGAATGAAATGCTGTCAAGGTCAAAATACACTTGAAAGTAGCTTTTTGTGAAGACAAGGAGACGGATCCAGTGATGAACAGTGTTTTCTGGTTGTTAGCCCGGAACCTGTTCTTTGTGGTTTAGTAGCTTGGATCTGCTTGTTCGGCTCCACGCTGGCTGTGCTGCACAGCGTTTGGGCGGAACTGCTTCAGAGTTGTAATGATCAGTTTACGTCTGTTCTCGGGTTGTTCGCCCACTTTGGCTCAGCGTCCCGGCTTGATAATAAGGGCACCTGCCGACTTGCCATTTCGCTGGTGGTCATCGCTGCGTGGGTGTGAATCCCACAGGGACGTGTGTCTGAGCGGGGCGTTGCTGACGGAATTGTTTTTCTGTTCGTTTCACAGAACATCTGATCCCATTCGTGACCATGGGGGACATGAAGACCCCCGACTTTGACGACCTGCTGGCAGCGTTCGACATCCCCGACATGGTCGACCCCAAAGCAGCCATCGAGTCCGGGCACGACGACCAGGAGAGCCACGCCAGGCAGGGCGCCCAGGCGGACGAGGACTCGCACGCGCCGCCCTCCTCGGACGTGGGCGTCAGCGTCATCGTGAAGAACGTCCGCAGCATCGACTCCTCGGACGGCGCCGAGAAGGACGGCCACAACCCCCCGGGCAGCGGCCTGCACAACGGCTTCCTGACGGCCGCCTCTCTCGACTCCTACGGCAAGGAAGGGCCGAAGGCCCTGAAGGGAGACGTGCCTACCTCAGAGGCGACCTTGAAGGACTCGGCCTTCAGCCAGTTCAGCCCCATCTCCAGCGCGGAGGAGTTCGACGACGACGAAAAGATAGAGGTGGACGACCCCCCGGACAAGGAGGACCTGCGCTCGGGCTTCAGAGCGAACGTGCTGGCGGGCTCAGGCCCCCAGCAGGACTACGAGAAGCTGAAGGCGCTCGGGGGAGACGGCGTGAGCAAGGCTGGCGTCCCGGTGCCCGGCGGCCTGGAGAAAAGCAAAGTCGTCAAGAGGGAGACGGAGACAAATTCTCTAAACCTGGGCGTCTACGAACCTTTTAAAGTCAGAAAGATGGAGGACAAGCTGAAGGAGAGCTCTGAAAAGGTGCTGGAGAACAGGGTCCACGAGGGGAAGCTGGGCTCCGAGAAGAGCGATGCTGGCCTCGGCGGCCCAGCGCCGTAGCTCCTTATTAAGACCCCAAGCAGCTTGCGTATTTAAATATCCTTCTCTAGTCGGGGCTTCCCAGGTGGTGCTAGTGGTAAAGAACCCGCCTGCTAATGCAGGAGATAGAAGAGATTCAGGTTGATCCCTGGGTCTGGAAGATCCCCCTGGAGGAGGGCATGGCAACCCACCCCAGTATTCCTGCCCGGGAAGTCCCATGGACTGAGGAGCCTGGCGGACCCCAGTGCACAGGGTTGTAGAGAGTTGGACACGGCTGAGCACACACGCGCCTCTTTAGCTGCGACTGTGACTCTTCACGTCCCTGAAACGCCACCCCTTCCCTGAAGCCGCGCCGTCCAGGGCTCTGGGATTAATGGAAGCACTTCTTAACGGCCTGTTGTCCACCCTGACCTAGCCTGGGTGCTGAAGAGAGGGCTCCCTCTCCTAGGCTTTGTCCCGCCCTTGGGTCTGTGTTGCCGCATGCTGGGAATTGATTCCGTGGAGGACCTTTCTCAGCGGCCACAGCCACTTGCGTGACTGTGTTGCCTGAATGGTAATTAGGAGATGTGCGTTCCCTTAACCAGCAAAATCGCTGGACTAGGGAGTAAGGTGGGAGAGACGCTATACTTTTCCGCTGGGACAGTATTCTTTTCCCCCTACCATCATGGGGAGAATTTGGGTTAAATAAAAACTGATAGAGTGAGCTCCTTGGGGATTTTAAAACCTCGGATGGAACTTGGTTAGCAGTAGAAGCCCTGAGCTAGCTTGGGATACTCACGTCTGTGGATGAGTCGAATCTGATTGGTTTTTTTGGCCTGTATTTCTTTTAATGTGATACCCCAGATCCGACAGTGACTATATTAGGGATAATTTTGCCTGTAGAATGAAATGCTGTCAAGGTCAAAATACACTTGAAAGTAGCTTTTTGTGAAGACAAGGAGACGGATCCAGTGATGAACAGTGTTTTCTGGTTGTTAGCCCGGAACCTGTTCTTTGTGGTTTAGTAGCTTGGATCTGCTTGTTCGGCTCCACGCTGGCTGTGCTGCACAGCGTTTGGGCGGAACTGCTTCAGAGTTGTAATGATCAGTTTACGTCTGTTCTCGGGTTGTTCGCCCACTTTGGCTCAGCGTCCCGGCTTGATAATAAGGGCACCTGCCGACTTGCCATTTCGCTGGTGGTCATCGCTGCGTGGGTGTGAATCCCACAGGGACGTGTGTCTGAGCGGGGCGTTGCTGACGGAATTGTTTTTCTGTTCGTTTCACAGAACATCTGATCCCATTCGTGACCATGGGGGACATGAAGACCCCCGACTTTGACGACCTGCTGGCAGCGTTCGACATCCCCGACATGGTCGACCCCAAAGCAGCCATCGAGTCCGGGCACGACGACCAGGAGAGCCACGCCAGGCAGGGCGCCCAGGCGGACGAGGACTCGCACGCGCCGCCCTCCTCGGACGTGGGCGTCAGCGTCATCGTGAAGAACGTCCGCAGCATCGACTCCTCGGACGGCGCCGAGAAGGACGGCCACAACCCCCCGGGCAGCGGCCTGCACAACGGCTTCCTGACGGCCGCCTCTCTCGACTCCTACGGCAAGGAAGGGCCGAAGGCCCTGAAGGGAGACGTGCCTACCTCAGAGGCGACCTTGAAGGACTCGGCCTTCAGCCAGTTCAGCCCCATCTCCAGCGCGGAGGAGTTCGACGACGACGAAAAGATAGAGGTGGACGACCCCCCGGACAAGGAGGACCCGCGCTCGGGCTTCAGAGCGAACGTGCTGGCGGGCTCAGGCCCCCAGCAGGACTACGAGAAGCTGAAGGCGCCGGGGGAGACGGCGTGAGCAAGGCTGGCGTCCCGGTGCCCGGCGGCCTGGAGAAAAGCAAAGTCGTCAAGAGGGAGACGGAGACAAATTCTCTAAACCTGGGCGTCTACGAACCTTTTAAAGTCAGAAAGATGGAGGACAAGCTGAAGGAGAGCTCTGAAAAGGTGCTGGAGAACAGGGTCCACGAGGGGAAGCTGGGCTCCGAGAAGAGCGATGCTGGCCTCGGCGGCCCAGCGCCGTCACGGACCAAGCCATCCTCCAAGCTCTCGTCCTGCATTGCCGCAATCGCGGCGCTCAGTGCGAAAAAGGCCGCCTCCGACTCCTCTAAAGAGCTGGCGACCAACTCCCGAGAGTCCTCTCCTTTACCAAAGGACGTCAGTGACAGCCCTCGAGCCACTGAGAGGTCTCCTGAACCCCAGAGCCTCATCGACGGGACGAAGAAAGCGTCCCTCAAGCAGCCGGACAGCCCCCGGAGCGTTTCCAGCGAAAACAGTAGCAAGGGGTCGCCAGCCTCCCCCGCGGGGTCGACACCAGCAATCCCCAAAGTCCGCATCAAGACCATCAAGACGTCTTCTGGGGAGATCAAGAGGACTGTGACTCGAGTGCTGCCCGAGGTGGACCTCGAGGCGGGCAGGAAGCCCTCAGAGCAGGCGGGGCCCGTGGTGGCCTCGGTGACCTCGCTCCTCGCGTCCCCCGCCCCGGCCGCCGTGCTTGCCTCCCCGCCCCGGGCGCCCCTGCAGTCCGCAGTGGTCGCCAACGCCGTGGCGCCTGCCGAGCTGACCCCCAAGCAGGTCACCATCAAGCCCGTGGCGACCGCCTTCCTCCCTGTGTCGGCTGTGAAGACGGCCGGCTCCCAAGTCATCAACCTGAAGCTAGCCAACAACACGACGGTCAAGGCCACGGTCATCTCCGCCGCCTCCGTGCAGAGCGCCAGCAGCGCCATCATCAAGGCCGCCAGCGCCATCCAGCAGCAGACCGTGGTGGTGCCGGCCTCCAGCTTGGCCAGCGCCAAACTCGTGCCAAGACCGTGCACCTCGCCAACCTTAACCTCCTGCCTCAGGGCGCCCAGGCCGCCTCCGAGCTGCGCCACGTGCTCACCAAGCCTCAGCAGCAGATCAAGCAGGCAATCCTCAGTGCCGCGGCCTCGCAGCCGCCCAAGAAGGTGTCGCGGGTGCAGGTGGTGTCTTCCCTGCAGAGCTCCGTGGTGGAGGCTTTCAACAAGGTGCTGAGCAGCGTCAACCCCGTCCCCGTGTACGTGCCCAACCTCAGCCCGCCCGCCAGCGCGGGCATCACCTTGCCCACCCGTGGCTATAAGTGCTTGGAGTGCGGGGACTCCTTCGCCCTGGAGAAGAGCCTGAGCCAGCACTACGACCGGCGCAGCGTGCGCATCGAAGTGACCTGCAACCACTGCGCCAAGAACCTGGTGTTCTACAACAAGTGCAGCCTGCTCTCGCACGCCCGCGGGCACAAGGAGAGGGGCGTGGTGATGCAGTGCTCGCATCTGATCCTGAAGCCAGTGCCGGCCGACCAGATGATCGCCGCCCCGCCGAGCAGCACGCCCCCCTCGTCGTCCAGCGTCCCGAGCTCCGCGGGCCCCGGCGCACACACGGTCACCAAAATCCAGCCTGGCATCACCGGGACGGTCATATCGGCCCCTTCCAGCACGCCCATCACCCCCGCCATGCCCCTGGATGAAGACCCCTCCAAGCTCTGCAGGCACAGCCTCAAGTGCTTGGAGTGTAACGAAGTCTTCCAGGACGAGACGTCGCTGGCCACCCATTTCCAGCAGGCTGCAGAGACGAGCGGACAAGTAGAGTATCATTTACATTTCGGTGTTTCGGTGATGAATCTGTCGTAGCCTCGAGCTGTCTACCCGATGCCGCTGATTTCAGGGGCAGAAGCTCAGCTAGATGGGGGGCTGGCTGTGAGTGTACGTGTATACATGTACACACGCACGTGAGAGAGAGGATTGTCTTCGTGGAGCAAGGTTCAAATGTAAATCTTACGTACAAGTCAGTTTGGGGGGAAGAGGATTCTTTCAGACAGATAGAAACTCTCTGTACTAGTTGCATCTTAGACTTAGGGCAGGTAGAGGCGGTCCTGATTGTTGGGTCACTGGCATTTACGTCGGAAGTCTGAGCTGTGACAAGTGATAGTGTCGTGACGTTGTATCAAGTGTTGAAGTCAGGCTGATCCCCACTGACTCCTTTGTTAGTGACCGTCTGAGGATTTAAAAAAATTCCTGTCGTCATTTATAATTACTGTTTTCTATAGTTAAACACAAAGGCATTTCTGCTTAATGTTGGTCTAGTATGTTCAGGAATGTTCTCCAGTGCAGCGAATTTAAGCTACAGATGGAAAGCGCATCTCTGTTTAAGGAGAATACCTCTGCCTCTGTTTTTGCATTTTTGCCTTGTGTTTCTGTGGTGACATGTAGGTTGGTGTTGGTGAGATGCATTTCACAGTGGACATCGGCAAGCGATTTTATCTCTGTCATTTTGCTTCCGTCCACGAGGCAGCTGCTGGGCAGTCGTTAAATGTGTTTCACTATAAATACCTGATAGCTGTCATCTGGAACTCACCGGGCCTGTTGTATGAAACTCACTAAGCTAGAGAGAGCGCAAGGGATTCATTGTCCAAACTGGAAACTTGTGAATTTGGGAGGAGCCCCAGTTTGAGCTGATACAGCCTTGGTTTTGAAGCCTCGGTGGAAACCGGCCTTTTCCTCTGTCTGTCTCCACGATCTCACGGAGGAGGTTCATGCTGTGGTTCAGACTTCTGGCTCTGTCAGCCACGATCAGTTCTCTGAGGTCAACGACTGAGCTAAGTTCTTTGTATTAGTAGGATTTGAGTTTGGGGAACAAAGGATGAAGCATGCCTCAGTGATTTTTTTTTTCCTCTGGACGTTCAGTTGAGTGGAAGTGGAGACGATAAAGCGTTTCTAGAACATTCTTGCAGCGAGGACACTGGGTGTTGTGTGTTTGGTTGTCTCTGACAGGGATGCTCTCCGTCAGAGTGACTCTGGTTCAGGAAGGAGTGATGGGGGCAGGACCCCCAGCGCGTCCTGGAGAAAGGGCGTAGGTCCCACTCGGTCCCTCTTCTCTTGTTCCCATTTCATCAAAGAGGCAGCCTTCTCTCTGCATCTTAAGAGGATGCGGTTTTAAAAAAGGGCGGTTCCTTCGGTTCCGCATGTTGTGGATGGAGTACGTCCTGGCTCCGGCGTGAGGGACTGTTCGCCCGGGGGTGCTGACTCAGGGCGGTCCGCTCCCTTCTGAGGCAGGAGGAGGCTGCCGGCAGAAGGTTGGGATTCTCCTTCCCTGTTTTCCGCTCATTTTTTGGGCTCTCTGTAACCATGTAGGCTCAGGAGCCGACCCTCAGGGAGGGGGCAGGCGGGGTTGCTTGGCAGCCCCTCTGCCACGGCCTGGGGTCTGCACACCCAGGGGCAGCCTGGTCTCTTAAGTAGCCTCGCTAGCCTGGGGGAGCTGCTCCCCTTTGTGAGTTCCATCAGTACCCCCCACCCCACAAGCCCGAGGCAGCCCTGCGCTCCTGCTAAACCAGCCTCGTGTGGTGGGAGCTCCAGCGGTCCCCACCCACAGCGGAGCGGTGGCAGTCAGGGCTGAAGACAGCAAGGACAAAGGAGGAAAGAAAAGAGTTCCTGTTTCATCTTCTCCAGTTTGCTATTCCCATGATCACGGGCCGTGGCTTACAGCTGGTAAAGTTAAATTTGAGTGAACCCCCACAAGCCCGAGGCAGCCGCTCCTGCTAAACCAGCCTCGTGTGGTGGGAGCTCCAGCGGTCCCCACCCACGGCGGAGCGGTGGCAGTCAGGGCTGAAGACAGCAAGGACAAGGGAGGAAAGAAAAGAGTTCCTGTTTCATCTTCTCCAGTTTGCTATTCCCATGATCACGGCCGTGGCTTACAGCTGGTAAAGTTAAATTTGAGTGAGGCCGGAAGCCCACCTGGATAAACTGTTGGCCCCCGGGAGAAGGACACTCACAACACTCGGCTCAACTTCTGAATTTTGCAAGAAGGTCAAAGGCGAAGCTCAAGTCCAGTCTTCCTGAGCGCCTCTGTCCACGCTCCCTCCTGTCTCCACTGGCCTCCCTGTTTCTCGGTGACTTGTGGGTGAACGGAGCCGGAGGAGGCCACGTCCCTCCCCTAGAGCAGGACCGGTGCAGGGTGCTCCCCAGGCCGCCTCCCTAGGGCTGCACAGCAGCCTCAGAGATTGATGTGTTGCCCAGGGCTCCGCAGCCTCTGAGATCCAGTGCCTGATGATCTGAGGTGGGGCTGATGTAAGAACAACATGAAGAAACTGCACAATAAACGTGATATACTCAAATCGTCCTGAAACCACCCCCACCCCCGACCCTGACAAGTGAAACACTTGTCTCCATGAAACTGGTCCCTAGTGCCCAAAAGGTCAGGGGCCACTGGGTCATATGACAGACTCCTACACTGACCCTGGTTCGCCTGGATTCAGGAGGTGAAAGGGCGTGGCCTCAGGGCCCTGGCTCTCCCCTTTCAGCAGACCTGGAGAGAGGGGTGCTGGGTCCCTGGCGGCGGGAGGATTCCTTTCCTGCCTGCCTCCTGCTCTTGCTTTCTCCTGGCCCCCTCTTGCCACGGTACTTTAAACAGCTTGGTTGGACCTGCTGAACATGCCCTCTGCCCGTGGCTTCAGTCTTCTCCAGTCATTTCGTTTTTAAACTAAGCTTTTCATTTTGAGATAGTTGTGGGTTCAGGGAGGAAGCAGTACAGAGGGACCCTGTGTGCCCTTGACCCAGGTCTCCCCAGGGGCAGTGGCCTGCAGAGTAACTGTCCAGCAGTGTGCTGTCCAGGCTGGTGTCAACACGTGGCGCCGTGGCGTGACCGTGAGGGCCCTTCCTGCTGCCTTTGAGTCTTCGTGATTCCCGGGTCTTTCGTTGGGCCGCGCCGCGCGTTTGTGGCAGTGCGGGGTCCTCTTGTGGAGCACGGACGGGCTCTAGAGTGCTTGGGCTCAGTAGCCTGGCACCTGGCTTTTGTTGCCCTGTGGACTTTGGGATCTTAGTTCCCTGCCCAGGGGTTGAACGCGCGTTCCCGCGTTAGAAGGCAGGTCCTTAGCCCTGGACTTCGGGGGGCCCTCCATACTGGCTTTTAGAGCCACAGCCACCTTCCGCCCACGCCTCCCTCGGTCTCAGCCCTTAGGGACCACTGATTTCTTCTCTAGTTCTATAATTTTGCCATTTTGGGAATGTTATGAAAAAGGAGCCCTACCACATGTAGCCTTTGAGATTGGCTTTTTTCATTCAGCATAATTCCCTGGAGATTCATCCAAGCGGCTGGATCTATGACTTCTTATTGCTGGGTGTTATTCTGTCATATGTTCCTGCCACGAGGTGCTCACGCCACCCAGTCACTGAAGACGTCTGCATGGTTCCCAGTTTGGGGTTGTTACGAATAAAGCTGCGGCAAACATTTGTCTGCGGGCTTTTGTCTGAACATAAGTTATCTCTCAGGGATGAAACTCCTCTGTGTGCTGGGCGGTGTGGTAGTTACATATTTCTGTCCTTAAAAACTTCTTTTCCACAGTGGCTGTACAATTTTAAATCTCAAGAGCAGTGTACGAATGACCTCTTTTCTCTACCCCCTCACCAGCATTTGGTGGTGGCATCACATTTATTTTCACCACCCCGACAGGTGTGTAGTGTTGACCTGGGGTTTTCACCATCCCCACAGGTATGTAGTGATGTCTTGTGGTTTTAATTTGGGTTTTCTCCATAGCGAATAATGTTGAGCATCTTTTTACATTTATTTGCCGTCTGCATATCCTTTTTGGTGAAATATCTCTTCCTGTCTCGTGTCCATTTTCTAATTAGTTTTTTTGGTGGTGTTTACTGTTGCGTGTTAAGAGTTCTTGATATATTTTAGACACCGGTCCTTCATTGGTATGGTATGTGGTTGCCTGTCTTTCCCCCCAGTCTGTGACTTGATTCTCCATCTTGTTAGATCTTTGACAGAGTAAATGTTTTTACTTTTGACAAAGTCCCATTTATCAGTTTTCTCTTTTGTGGCTTGTGCTTTCGGCAACATGTCTAAGAACTCTCTGCTCTAGATCCTGAAAAACTTCTGTTTTTTTTCTAAAGATGTCTTTGTGATTTACATTTAAGTCTGTGATCCATTTTGGGTTTTCGCGTAATTGGTGAGACTTAGGTTGAGGTTTCTTTCCCCCGTGCGTGTCCTTTTCCCCCATGCGTGTCCTTTTCCCCCATGCGTGTCCTTTTCCCCCGTGCGTGTCCTTTTTCTCCGGTGCGGTGATGCTGGTGATAATAAGAGCCCGCCTGCCAGTGCAGGAGGCTGAAGAGACGGTTCCGTCCCCGGGTCGGGATGGTCCCCTGGGGGGCGCAGCGGCCCACTCCAGTATTCCTGCCTGGAGGATCCCACAGACAGAGCTTAGTCATCAAGCTGTGTCCGACTCTTGCGACCCCGTGGACTGTTTTTAGCCCATCCGGTTGCCCTGTCCGTGGGATTCTCAGGCGAGAATACTGGAGCCGGGTGCCTGGTGGGCTGCGTTCATAGGCTCGCACAGGGGAGACCCGGCCAGTCCATCCGGAAGGAGATCAGTGCTGGGTGTTCATTGAAAGGACTGATGTTGAAGCTGAAACTCCAGTCTTTTGGCCACCTGCTGCGAAGAGCTGACTCATTTGAAGAGACCCTGATGCTGGGAAAGGTTGAAGGCAGGAGGAGAAGGGGACGACCGAGGATGAGATGGTTCGATGGACATGAGTTTGGGTGGACTCCGGGAGTTGGTGATGGACAGGGAGGCCTGGCGTGCTGCGGTTCGTGGGGTCGCAAAGAGTCGGACACGACTGAGCGACTGAACTGTACTGAACTGAAGCGACTTAGCACACATTTGTCCAAAAGGCTGTCTCCTCCTTTGAGTTGCCTTTTCCGTGCTTTGTCAGATGTCATTCGGGCGTGTTTGTGGGTGCCTGTTGGAACCCAGTCAAGGATCTCTCTGTTAACACGGGCTGGGGCTGGCCGTGTGACGTCCCCTCTCACCCTTCGCCTTACGTGCTCCGGCTCTGGAGGCTTGGCCCGTGTAGTGGGGTAAAGGAAGGCTTGGTGGCGTTGGCGGAACCTGCCTTGCCAGTCGCTCGTCCTCTCGCGTGCTCTGTGGACGGCGTGTCCACGGCCGTGACGGCCCTGAGCGCTGCTTCGCCACTGACCTGCGCTGCGCTCCACGAAGCCCCGGCAGGCCCTGCCGAGGGCTGGGTGGGCGTCCCTGGCTTAGCTCCAGCCCTCTTCACCCTGTGTCCCGCTGCCCCCAGGCTGGATCCCAGCCATGACCCCACGGTACGGCAGGCCCTGCCTGCACAGGCTGGCCCTTCTGAGGCGGGCAAGCCCCCAGGCTGGGGCGTGAGATGGAGAGCCTGGGTGGACCGTCCCCTTCCCAGTCACCCTGAAGCACGTGGTGCAATAGGAAGGGGGCTGCGGGCACTTGTAGCACTGGTGAACCTGCCCCTGGTGTGTGCCCAACTCTGCGGCCCCAAGGACAGGCTCCTCTGTCCGTGGTATTCTCCAGGCAGGAATACTGGAGTGGGTTGCCATTTCCTGCTCAGGGGATCTTCCCGACCCAGGGATGGAACCCAGGGCAGCAGGAGGAAAGGAGTGAGAGGGGCTGGAGGAGCTTCCCTCTGCTCCGCGAGGCGGTTAGGAGGCCACAACTGTAGTTTCAGTCGTTGAGAATTAAGTGTCCTGGAATGTCATTGCTTCTCCTCTTGGTAAAACCACAATTAAATTTAGCCCAGGATGGATCGGAAGTGTATATTATGGCCTCTGAATTGGTGAGATCGGTTTTCTTCCTGCAGACTCTGCATCAGCCGCAGAATCAGAGGTGTTGTGGCCTTTCCGTTTTGTTTTACAGTTGAGGAAACATATGCCCAATTAGTGGCCAGCCCAGGACTCAAGGCAGGATTTCTTCATTGCTAGTTGTTCCTTCTGGTTTCTCGTGCTGGCACAGAAGCACAGAACTTTACAGTCGCGGGCACCGTAGGAGTCTTACGAGAATAAACTCTGGGGTTTATGTCCACACTGAGGGCCTCCCTGGTGGCTCAGTGGTAAAGAATCTGCAGTGCAGGAGACCCTGGTTCAGTCCCTGGGTCTGGAAGATCCCCTGGAGAAGGGAATGGCAGCCCACTCCAGTCTTCTTGCCCAGAGAATCCCATGGACAGAGGAGCCTGGCGGGCTACAGTCCATGGGTCTCAGAGAGTTGGATGCAACTGAGCGACTAACACGTTCATATCCACACTGGGGCTTCCCAAGTGGCTCAGTAGTAAAAAGTGTCTGCCTGCCAATGCAGGAGCCGCAGGAGCTGAGAGTTCAACCCCTGGGTCGTGAAGATCCCCTGTAGGAAGAAATGGCAACCCACTCCAGTATTCCTGCCTGGGAAATCCCGTGGACAGAGGAGGCTGGTGGGCTATGGTCCATGGGGTTGCAAAGAGTTGGACTCGACTGGACACAGGCAAAATTAGATCTTACCTGCCACGGATCCATGGTAGCTTCAAGATGCAGAGTAAGGTGACTTACCTGAAGTGGCCCGTATTTTTCGGGCTTGCTGATTCAGTTTAGGTGCAGGGAGGTTATGGCGTCGTGAGCACAACGTACCAGGTGTGTTAAATGACCTCCAGCAGCCCCGACCAGTTCGATTGGAGCCATATCTGCTTAAGCGGCTTCTTCAGGAAACCACGGAGCCCACCTCAGTCCCCTCACCCATCCAGAGTATCATTATTAGCTTGGTTTTGGGTCATGCTCTCCTAAATGTTTAGTTTTAATTTTGGTCAGGCTAGTCCTGACCCAGTTTATATTTTAAGGTCATCAACTGTTAATTTATCTGTCGTCTTGAGTGACTGTCATCCGAGTAGATTATATAAGTTGACCACACTGCTCTCTGAACATTGGCTCATGTCACTGTCAGCTCTTATTAGGCCTTCTTAATGCAGAATGATTTGAGGACAAAAGCACTGCACACAGTGGCGTATGCCGCTGTCTCTACTGTGATGCTCCGTGCGCCTGCCATCTCAGTGCGGTCGGGAATGAAATGCTTTGTCTGTTCTCCTTTCGTGAGATCGCGTGAGAGGCAGAGCCAGAAAGCAGATGGTGTCACTTATTCTCACTGTTGTTTGGTAATTATACTGTAGATGGAGGACGAACTGCCGTTAACGAGGCAGAAGCGGTGCGCTTGGTGTCTGGGCTGTTACAGCGACCCTGTTTTGACCTGTGTCTCACGCTGTCTCAGGGTGTTGGTCTCTTTGAAGTGGACGCATAAGTAGCTGCTGTGTTTACTCACGTCTCCTTAGCCCTCCTCAGCTTCCCCTTGTACATTTCCCAGGCTACCGTTTCCCCCCTAAAATATGAATCGAAACGCAGAGAATGATTTTCCTCAAGTAGTTCTGCTGGCTTTGTGCTCAGTATACTTTTACTCAGAGATTTTACTTTAAATATCTTTAATAATCTGCTCAAATAATTCCTCATGATGCAGAGGATGCTGAGCCCTAAGGCTGTCTGCATCCTCACCAGGGCCCTCGTGTGTTTCCCCGTCCCCCCACCAGCCATTGATTTCTGTGCCAGGATTGGGCCCAGAGGGTGCAATGTGGGTAGTCGTCACATATGATTGCGATGACCTTTGAGCTTTTAATTTCCGCTTTCTCCTCTTACCTGACTACTGAAAAGGTAGCAGTTCTCTGAGCAAACGAATCTGCCCCAGGCTGAAAATTAGCCGCCTAATATTGTCCATGTTTCACATGACATCAGTAAAACTGTCAGAAGACACCTGAACTGTGTAAGTGCGCTTTTTTAGCTGGTTTCTCTTCTAGAGGCCAACATTGTCACCGTAACCTGCTTTATCCCCTAGTAAGTGTTCTCAACTTGTATAGCAGGGAGAGTTTTGAGAGACGTTTTTGCTTTCTTCGGTTTAAACCAACAAAACAAGGACAGTCAGATCGTCAGAGACCACAAAGAGATCCTGGCCTGGCCCGATGCCCGCACGCATCACCCAGTCCGGAGAGAGAGTCATTGCCAAGAGTCCCCAGCAGCCCAGGGCAGCAAGTGGCGTTGGCTCCGCTTCCTCTGCGCTGTGAGATCCAGCACCACCGTTTCAGGAGGCAGAGAGGACCTGTTATCCAAGACAAGGGCAGTGGATGAAACTGGAGGGAGGAGCTTCCCTGGCAAACTCAGTGCGCAAGAATCCGCCCGCCAGTGCAGGAGACGCGGGCTCCCACCTGCCGCGGAGCAGCTGCGCCGCAGCGGCGCGCTGCGGCGATCGAGCCTGAGCCTGGAGCCCGGGAGCCGCAACGAGAGAGGCCACCGCAGGGATGTGCCCACACCCTGCAGCGAGAGCAGCGCCCACGCAGCCAGCAGCGCAGACCCAGCACGGCCAAACCTAAATCAATCGATCAGTTTTTTAAAATCGGAGGGGAATGGTTGGGCAGACGCTGTCATGTGAGTTGAAAACTGTGGCTCTCACCCATGTGTCCAGGAGAGGTCTGCAGCCCAGACGGCTGGTTGGTTCTGCATGCGGAGTGGGTGGGGTGGGAGCCTGTAAGCAGAGAAGCGTGGGAGTCCGCTCGGCACGTGTGCGCGAACGCAGCCTCTGCGTGCACTCTCCGGACGAGGGCTCCCGGCAGCTGGATTCCTCCACTGCAGTGATCGCAGGATGGGGAAGCGTCGTGATGCAGGCATGCGGTCCACCGCGCCCGGTCTCGCTTGTCTGCCTGGAGTTGGCGAGGAGCCTCAGTCAGTGGAAAGGGCCGAGGGCAGGTTCCTGTGGCTGGTCAGTGGTCGGCGGGGGCAGAGACCACACCTGCTCTCGCGGAGCCCCCGGGCCCACAGTGCAGTGTGAAGGGAACGCTTTCTCCCTCCCAGAGGCCGCTGTGTAAGACTGGTCACCGTCGAAATAGGGCTGTGTAGGTGACCTCGCCACTCTAAAGCATTTTCCCTGGTCTCTGCAGTCAGATTTCTGCCATAAAGAGCACTTTAATTCATAAAACCTTTTCTCGAATAATGTTGATACTTATTTTAGTTCGCCTTACTAGTACAAAAGCCCTTTAATCCACCAATGCGCCCATGACTATTTATATAGTTACAAATATTATGACAGCATACAAGGATCTGACGGGAGCATGTTGAACTCATGAATTTTATGTGTTCTATGAAGGGTACCTGGTAACATCTTGATGGGAGATAAGTTAAAATTCGTTCGGCTTTAAGGGAACACATGCTCTGTCTCCTTTTTAGATTTTCTCTTATTTTTGTGGTTGTCTTTCCCTATAATAAAACCGCGTCCCCATGGATGGAAGACACGCCGTGGAGTGGGCTGGGGGCGATGCCTGTAATCGTGACCACGGCTGTTCCCCAACCCCCCCCTCCGGCCCAGCTGTCAGCCTTGGAATGAATGGGTCAGAGTGTGATTCAAATCCTGGTTCCTCCACCTGAGAGCTGTGGGCCCCTGGCAAGTTTTTTAACTCCGCCACACCTCCTTTCCTCACCTGTAAAGTGGAGGTCATGCCATCGACTTCATAGATTTTTATGAGAATCAAATGAGATGATGTATCTAAGTCCATCTGTTTAAAGGATCCAGTTCACCACTTGGCTCACAGTGGAATGGGCTCAATGCATAGGGTAAAAATAAAACACTTTGACTTGAGTGTAGAAAACACTGGTTTTATTCCTAGTAAGTGCAAGACATTCTGAGATGCTTGTTAAAATGCAGACGTTACAGTTCACTGCCTGGGATGAATAACCGTGTGGTAAAGTGAATAGAATCCTTTAGTTCAAAGAAATAGTTGATTACCTGTGATAAAGTAGAGGCCACCAGGATTTGCACTTACTGCATCTGTGGATTGGTTTTCACTGGCTGTGGCTTGTTTTAATCTTTGGAATATGTATTATTAGAAAAGGAATGCTATTTTAAAGTGATGCTTCACCTCATCAAACCTGCCTGTAATGTTCTTATTTTGTGACTGCAATAAACATTTTATGGGATCAAATTTGTACTTTAGTCCTTTCAGGAGAGAACCAAGAAAGAATTTTCAAGTGAGTTTCTGATTTTCCTTAGAAGCTGAAACCTTAATTTGCTTGATTCAGAAGCTAAAAGAATAAAAAGTCTGTTTTGAAAATGTCTTAATTCTGTTGTCAGTATAAAAGATGGGTTCACTTTTAACTACAGTATATTTTGAGGCTTTCCTTTAACTGACTTTAATAAAAATTATACATTTTAGAAGATAGTAGATACTTGTTGCATGAATGTCCAAATAGTATTGAAACACCTTTTAACTTTGGAATGATATCAAGTCCTCCATTTATATTTACTGTAAGTTTTTTTGCATTTTAAAAACCTGCCACGTTTAGTGCTTAGATCTAAAGGGATGAAAAACATGTGATGTGTTTCAGTGTTTCCTTGTTAGTTAATGGTGTAGAGGCCTTCCAAAAGAGGATTTCGGTCTCTGTTTCAGTTCATATGTGATTAGATTTTAAGCTCTGGAAGTTTTGATTTAATATCTGAATTTGTGTATCCGAATGTGATTTGCTCGTTTTAATCGTAGATCATATAATGGCCAGCTCATCCATTTAAAGACCAGATCATGTGCAAAAATAAGAAGCGATCGCTGTGGCCATTCTTTTGTATTCCTGTATTTGACATCTCAAATACCGATGACTGAAGTGGCCAAAAAAGAAAACCGGGTTATTCACTAATTACTTTTTATTATTTTGAAGAAAGTCACTGAGTTTTGGGAACTCTGACTACTGTCAAGATAGATGCCCATAAACTTGTACTTTAGTTACTCATTAGATTTGCTAACTTACTTTATAAGAATACCTCTTCTTCGCACTAAAAAAAAAAAAGGGGGGTAAAAGTAGCAAAATTGGAGCTCTACCGGAAGCTCACCCTCTCTTTACATCACACTTTGGGGGTGAGCCTGACTTTATGAACATACTGTTTGTGTTTTGCGGGGTAAGGTATTTTGTCTTGACCTTTTACCTTTGGTAAGTTTTCCTTCTCTTTGGGCCTATAAGTAATTATTGCAGTGTTTGCAGTGACCGGTGTATACTTACTCTGAGGTCTAACCAAGCTTCTCTGCGAATGAGAAAGTACTTCGCAGGACCAATCGTGTCTCCCCCTCTGGTTTGTTTAGAAGACTTGCACTGTCTGCCAGATGCTGCTCCCCAACCAGTGCAGTTACGCCTCCCACCAGCGGATCCATCAGCACAAATCTCCCTACACCTGCCCCGAGTGCGGCGCCATCTGCCGGTCCGTGCACTTCCAGACCCACGTCACCAAGAACTGCCTGCACTACACGCGGAGAGTGGGCTTCCGGTCAGTACGGCCTTCACTTCCGGGTCAGTTCCGGTCAGTACGGCCTTCACTTCCGGGTCGGTTCCAGTCAGCACGGCCTTCACTTCCGGGCGCGTGAGGCTGGCGCAGGGTTCTGAGTGGTCCGCGCTCAGCGTTTTCATGTTCTTACACGCGGAACCGTGGTCAACAGGTCCCCTGGGAGCCCCGCTCTTTCGCAGGGCGCTGTCTCTGAGTCCTTTCGTGTGGGGTTGACTGGGCCGCGCCAAGCGCGGGGTAAGGGGGCCCCTCCTGCCAGGCAAAGCGGGCGTGCGGCGGAGCTGGGCTGCGGTCGAGCGGCAGGAGCCTTTGAGCTTTCTGCCCCCTTTCTAGCAGACTGTCATTGTCTGTAAGAATACAGTGCATTCCTGCACCGCTGAGTACGTCTCTCATCAAAACAAGAGGGTGAGATGGTCCCTCACTTTTCTCCTGTGGTGTCGAAGGCTGGGTTGTATCAGCACGTCCTTTCCTGCCGTCGCTCACTGTGGAGGAGCCCTCCACCCAGATCACCTTCCTTTATTCTCCTTCTCTGTTCCCGGCGCCCAGGCTTCTCCCGCCTCTCTGCTTCACTGTGATCCTCTCACTGGCCCCTAAAATTTTCAGATGTCTTTTACAACATCCGACAAATCAAAACGTTAGCCTGATAATGTGCGATGATGCGGTTGAACTTGACCCCTCGCTTTGTGACCTTCTAAAATATATTCCTGTACCTTCTATATTTTGATTAAATGGAGGTCCACCAAGAAGACATGTCATTGGTACAAGTGTCTTTGCTAATAGAGGTGTTACTGTATTGTGGGCCTGAGACTTTGGTTGCCGGGTATCGTTAATGTTAGACTGTCAATACACAATTTTTTTAAAAAGTTCTGATGTTTCATCGAAACGAAGGCCAGTTGGCATTGATTTAGCAGTTTTATTTCAGTTAAGTCTAGCTTATGGTGTCACTAGTTTCTTGGTAGTTCTGTCCATTTCTCTAAAGACAAGACTGATTTCACATTTTTATCTCGTGCCTCCAAACCTGTGATGTGCAGGTGTTTCATGCATTGAGGCTAGCCCTTGGTTTGGAAATGTAAAAACCAGAGCTTTTTTGTGCCCATTCTGTTGCTCATTGTGTGGTAATGCATGTGTTCTCTGCGCCTCGGTGCCCTGTCTAAATTGGCGTGATGTTTATTTACCTCCGTCTCCACGGGTATGTTCCAGAGTAAGAGAGGGTGATCCAGAAGCATACTCAGTTCTTGAGAGGGACGTTCCACATTGATGCCGCAGAATTCACACGCAGTGACACCGTGGTTCTTATCCCGTATTTGGAAACTCTTATTACTGGATTCTTTGTTTAATATAGAAGTCAGTTCTGCGCTCTGTACGAGTGCAGTTCCTTCAATGGATGCCAATTTCCTCAGGCATTTAGAGTTGATTTTTCCAATATAATGAAAGTAAACTTAAATTGGAATGAATAAAAGAGGTAAGACTCCTATAATTCTAGCTATTCCTAGTGTCTTTCCTAAATTAAAACAAAGCTCTGCGGGCAGGCTCACAGTAATTAACACAGTTGGAAAAGCCCATCCCTCCCCCCCCCCCCCCTTTCACGGCATTGCCTAAATTTGGCACTTTGAATTTTTACTAAAATTTCTGTTTAGTGTGGTTTTTTTCTCTTGCGCGTGAGGGTTACAGAGCTATACAAACCCTGTGTGTGCGTGTTCTGGAATCTCGTTCATGTTTACACCTCTTTAGGTGATAGAACAAAATCTGACCTTAGTTGTTTACCTGTTGTTTCAAGTAACAGCTCGGCTGCTATTTGGCCGGGATTTAGCAGCCCTTTGACCTTGTATGGTTTCTTCTTCTCCTTTTTGGCTTTTTAGTTTCCCCATTTTTTAAAAAAAATTATTTTTAGCCAGAGGAGTGCCTCCAGCGCAGCTCCCAGCCTGAGGCTGCGTCTTCCGTGTGCCCGCTTGCTGATCATACTGCTGCCGCCCAGATGTCACAGGGGTCACCTCTAGCGTCTGGTCGATTTGGTGAAAGTCCAGTACAGTATTTCTCTGAACTCTCCCTCTTCTCATCCACTGAATCTGCATCTGGAAGAGGGAGTTAGAGGATTGTATACAGTAAGCATTTTATTATGTTTTTAATTTAAAAAGTGAAGGGAAACTTGATTGGTATCCAGAAGACAAAGGGCTTCAGTTATGTTAAATATTTATTAGTAGGCTAGATTTTTAGAATGCTGTAGGAACCCTTCCAATTCTCCTTCTATTTTTTAACCTTATTTACATTCCTCATTGGTCCCTGTTGCCCATGAATCTTTTTTTCCACTTGCAGGCAGATATTTTACAACTGTGCTTTTAAATTTTTTTACTTTCTCCTCATATTAAGGCAGGCTTTCCCTTGCTTCCATGAAGCTGTTTGGACCAGGCCTTAGCCACTTCCTTTGTCAGCTGCCGATTCTCTAACCTCTTGTTGATTTTCTAGGGGGTTAAATCTCCCTCTCTCTCCGGGAGGCTTCAGAGAATTAGCCCTCCTGGCTGTTTCCCCCTTCGCCTATCACCTTTGTACTCTTGCTGGGGAAATATTTTGTTTATGATTCATGATGTGCCGTGTGCTTCTCTTTAATAGTTGACAACTATTTTTGTTTTAGATGATCTTCTTCTTCGATAGGAGTTACAAGCTTCTAGAGTCGGGAAGGACTAACGTACCTCGTCCAGCTCTTCTCATTTAACAAGTGAGAGACTGGCAACCCAAGTTCATATTAACTCAAGACTGTTTCGGGGTGGTTGGGTGGCTTTTTGCCTGAAACAGTAGTTCAGGTAGATCAGACAAGGAGGTTTCTCTATTCTCCTATAGTTATTTACTGCTTTATATATATACTGTATACATTTTTATTTATTACATATATTACTGAACAGGATGCCTTCAGTACTTGAAATGCTGAGGCATTAATTACCATTTTTATAAAATGCTCACAAAGTTTACTTAACACGGCCCACTTGATAGAACATGCGTAGTTCAGAGTGTGCCACTCCATGTGACTTTGGCAGCCTCTCCCTGAATTGGGAGGGAGCTTCTAAGACAGAAGCACCTTAGGTTCAGCCCCATGTGCAGCCCCCCTCCAGGTCAGCCTCTCACGTTCACGCCCAGGACACAGCTGCCAGGTGTTGAAAGGTCTGTCCTTTCGGGTCAACAGAGAGACCACCCTCGAATAATCTTCAGGGGTGAGCCGACAAGGACACCTAGGCGATAAATGGGTGGACTCTCAGTGGTACTAGAGGTCCCTCCACGAAAAAGATGAGGCTGGGGGAAGTGTCTCCGTACTTCTTGTGCAGTTTGTTTCTGTAGGACTAGATTTGAGTGAGGAGTGGGCTAACCATCAAATTATTAATTCAAGAAGAGGTGAACTAGAGAGGCCATTTATCGGGGGAGGCTTGTCCTTTAGCAGTTTTTCATTCACGTCATTTCTTAAACGGATGTCTTGTGCTTAAGGGGAACTTCCAGGAGGCGGATGCACTAGCTGCTCGGCCTTCTGCAGTAGCCCCGGCCACCTTCGCCACCTCGGGCTGGACAGGACGCTGCCGGCGGCTGTGAGCTGGCACTCATCTGTCCCTCTGGATCCCTCTGTCGCTGACATGTAGTATCAGGTAGTGAAGAATTCTTCTAGCAGGTCTTGGGGATGGGTGAGACCCTCAGAATCTAGCCCGTGGTCATCTTCTCAAAGCCAGAAGCCGTAGGGTCTTGCCATGCTCCTGGCCTTGATACAGCCTCACGCTCCGTCGGTCCCACTGCAATCTGGAGTTTGGATGTTCGTGCCTAGACACTTTATAAAAGATGCTCAAAAAAACAGTCCTTGGAGTTTCATTTTTCTTTTTCCTAATCTTTTTTCTCAACTATATGAAGATAAATCAATCTGTTCTCAAGATGTTCACGAGAGCCAGTTTTGCACAGTGAAGTGCACAGGTCCAGTGGGCCCGTGCTAACGCCCGTGTGTTTGTTTCCTAACAGATGTGTGCATTGCAATGTTGTGTACTCGGATGTGGCCGCGCTGAAGTCTCACATCCAAGGCTCTCACTGTGAAGTCTTCTACAAGTGTCCTATCTGTCCAATGGCATTTAAGTCCGCCCCAAGCACACACTCGCACGCCTACACGCAGCATCCCGGCATCAAGATAGGAGAACCAAAGTAAGTCACGCTGCCTTTCGGCTTTTCTCCAATCCGTCCTCAGGAATGTAGAGGAGGTGGTAGATCGGTGGGGTAAAATTTCAAGATGTGAAGGATTTCGCCGCTGTGAAACTGTGACGCTTGTGAAGGACAGCTTATCACTTCCTAAAGCTTTCAGTACTGTCCAGGGTGAGGTCTTTGTCCAGAAATGTCACTGACTGTTTATGCTCTTGCCATCGGTTTTTGCTAAACATTTGAACATTGACCAATTTTGTTCTTTTAAGATGATTTTTCCTAGGTTCCTGGAAGACTGGAAAAAAAAACTGTTACCTTCTCAGTTTTCATAGTTTCTTTTTTCATCTGATACACTTTTCACAGTACCATTTAGAAGATGAAATCAACTGAAGACCCTGGTTCCTGAACTTAACTTCATAGCCAGTATAAGTCTTGGATTAGAAAAAGTAAATTTCATTTTTGGCCTTAATTTCCATCTTACTTGTGTCAGGGTTTTCCTCGTGGAGTCTTAAATCCCGCAGTGGATTAGCTACAGCTGGAGGCGTGCCGTGGCGGCAGCCTGGCAGAGAGGAGAGAGTGGGGTCCCTGGGGTCAGAATCCTGCCGCCACCCACCAGCGGCCTTGGCCCCACCCTGACCCTGGCAAAGGGAGGGTCACACGCCGGTCCCAGGTTTTGCTGGAGGTGAAGCAGAGTGAGCGTTTAGAATGCCCGCACGGGCCCCTCTGCCTGGCGAGTGGGGGGCCCACAGCCTGCGCTCCTCCGCTTCCTTGCTCACCTGGCCCCGGGTCCGATGGCCAGGCTGACAGCACTGTCTTCCTGTGTGGCTCGTGGCCGTGCATAATTCAGTTATTATGTGTGGCTAGAGCTGCTGCCTGAGACCTATTGCTGTGCCTTTTTCTGAACCTGTAATCAGGAAGTATGGGGGAGAGATGCGTGCGTGCCATATTGTATACGGTTGGTTTTCACGTAGCGTTTAGTTTGGGGGAAGTGTGATGAAATGACACTGTTCGCTAAAAAGCTGTGAGAAATGGAGTCTTATTCTAGTGGGACCTTTAGCTGTGACCTTTGTAGGGCTTCAAAATGAAACACATTACAGATCAGGGGATCCACATACAACTTGAGGTCTTGGCTGTGAAGGTGGTTTTTGGTTAAACAGCCTTCAGTGGGTCACAAGGCCACGGTCGTGGTCACAAGGCTTTCGGTCCCGAGCATCGTCTCCCTCCACCCCCCACTCCATAAATTCAGTCTTTAACAGGGAAAAAGTTATTCCAGTATTTTCTTAGAAAAGAAGTTTTTTTCCACTACCATAGTCTATAACAAGTACACGCCCAAATACAGGCACTAACAACTGAGTTCTAAACTGTAGAACAAATTTACGAGTGAAAAACAGCCAGACTCGCAGAACAGTGGGCTCAGTCCGCAGCGGTGACTCGGGCGGCGAGTTGGGCCTGCACCCCGGCAGCCCTGCGGCTCCTGGGCCCCTGTGGTCCGTCACCCGCCCTCCGGGGCTGAGGGCACCCCTTTCCCTACGCAGACTCCGGTCAAGCCTGCCTCCCTGTGCCATGCCGGAAGCTGGTTCGCCCACGTTTGACCAGGAAGCTTTCTTGCAACATTAGATCCCTATTCTGTTCAATCTGTGGTCGTCGTTTAGTCTCGAAGTTGTGTCCGACTCTGTGACCCCGTGGACTGTAGCCCACCAGGCTCCTCTGTCCATGGGATTCTCCAGGCAAGAATACTGGAGCAGGCTGCCATTTCTTCCTCAAGGGGATCTTCCCGACCCAGGGATTGAACCCGTGTGTCCTACCTTGGCAGGTGGGTCCTTTACCGCTGAGCCACTGTTAAGTTTGCCCCACATTAAATGAGTAGAACCTCACGTGTGAAACCTCACAGTGGTATTTGGTTAACAGGTTGTTTTATGCAAATACCTTATGTTAATTTTTAAAGATCAATATAAAAATCCCCACCCTACGTTTTCTTTAAAGAATATATGGAAGCCTGAGAAGGCACCCGTGACGACCTGCACCTCAGCTTGAAAGGCGTGACGTAGGATTTTCATTTCAGACGTGCACGCAGCGCCCGTTGTGTGCAGGGGCCGTCCCAGGGCTTCCTTTCTTGCTTTCCCGTGTGTGGCCGGGTGCTCTTCCCTGCCTTGTCAAAGGGAACTTGATCACAATAATCTTGAGATCACTGTGAATGTCCGCTGCTAAAATTTTAAGGTGATACATTCAGTGACTTTTTTTTAATCTCTTCCTCGACGACTGAATAACCAGCAGTTTTTTGGGCCGCACTGTCGTTCTCTCTGCTGCTTCTAACTGCATGCAAGTCGAGAAACGAGGACTTGAGAGTGAAGGACTAGGTAAGAGACAGAGCTGGGCAACAGGTTGCCAGGACAGAGAGCCGCGCACACTGTCGCCGCGACATGGTGGGGGGCTTTGATTCAGACGAACACAGCGTGAAGAGCCGCCCTGGGATTTACGAGGCAGCACAAAGGTTCTCCGGTCTCTGAGCCACCTGTGAGGGGCCGTGGTGCAGCCCCCCAGGACAGGCGTGGGCGCGTGCCCTGCCTTGTAGCTGGCTGGAGCCCTAGTGGCGGTAGAGGCCGCTGGCCACAGCTTTGAGCTTAGAGTCCTTTGTCATTCGCGCGTTTTTACAGTCAGGTGTTGCGCTCCTGACCTGACCTGAGGGCGGGTGTTCAGACTCACTCTTTGCTTCCCTCCCGCCTGCTCCTTTCCTCTCCGCTCCCCTGCAGTTCCTTTTCAGCCCCTTGCCCCCTGCGCGGTTCTAGCCCAGTTCTCCTGCTGTTCCCCAGTTCTCCTGCTGTTCGCTCAGGCTCACGTGTGGGGTCACGTCACACTCGCAGGATCCGCTTTCAGAGCCCCTCCCCTGCCGGCCGAGCGCCCGGCGCCGTGCCCTGGAGACGCTGCCGCTGTGCGGGCCGGTCGCCCGTCTCGCGTGCCCTTGCTGCTCCCCGCCTGCAGGCCTCCCTGTGTTGTCCTTGGCCGGACCTCTGTGTTCACGGTCCAGCTCTGTGTCTGTGAGAGTCGTGACACCCTTATTTGGGCTTTTCTGATATTAGCACCTGTTTTTTTAATTTTGTGATCATCTACAGAAAAGTTGGAAGAGCACTGTGGAGAACTCGTGTGTCCCCTTCACCCACGTCCCCCAGCTGTTAGCATTCCCAACACCTGGTTTATCCTTTCATCTTTTCTCTCTGTATCTCTCTCTCTCTTCCTCCCACTCAGGGCGGAAATGTTTGAGTGTGTTCTGCCTCTCCTCCCAAGAAGGACACCCATGTGCATTATTACCACCATCTAACCTCCCAGCATGAAGGCAATGGCCTCCCACTCCAGTGGTCTTGCCTGGAAACTCCCAGGGACAAAGGAGCCTGGTGGGCTGCCATCCATGGGGTCGAGAAGAGTCAGACACGACTGAGTGACTTGACTTTCACTTTTCACTTTTATGCATTGGAGAAGGAAATGGCAACCCACTCCAGTGCTCTTGCCTGGAGAATCCCAGGGACAGGGGAGCGTGGTGGGCTGCCGTCTCAGGGGTCGCACAGAGTCGGACACAACTGAAGCGCCTTAGCCGCAGCAGCAGCAGCCTCCCAGCATGGGTTTACATCTTCCATCCAGTCGATAGATCCCGTGAAGACTTCTCCAGCTGTGAGGTATTACCTTTTGCTCCCTTTCCTCTCCTGGTCTGGAGCCTCGTCTGGGAGCGCTCTGTGCGTCCAGTCGCCCGGTGCGCTTCCGTCTGGAGCAAAGCTCAGTCTTCCCTGCTCACAGCCTGCAGGGGATTTCAGCCTCGTGTTCTTTTTTTTCCTACTTTTTGGCCATGTAATGTGGCTTGTGGGGTCTTAGTTCTGCGACCGGGGATTGAACCCGAGCCCCCTGCATTGGAAGCGTGGAGTCTGAACCTCTGGACAGCCAGGGAAGGCCCCGGCCTGTGTCCTGAAGATGGCCCTCCTTCCCGCTCCGTGCCTCGCTCTCACAGCTGGATTCAGGGTGTGTCCTCTGGCAGGAGTCTTCTCACTCCTTCCAGGATGCTCCCTGCACGCCTGTCCCTCTGGGGATGCTCGCCTCCGTCGTCTGGTCTGCTTGGCAGTACCCAGGTGCCTGCACTACGAGGCCACTGTTTCCCCTGGATATTTGTTAGTGGTTTCTGTGGTGCATTCCAGCAACCTGTTCCTCAGAAGAATAGATTATGTCCGAGGTGAATAGATTATGTCCTGTTTTCTACTTTCTTTGCAGTTCAGTAGAAGGCAACACAGCAAAACAAAACCGGGAAGGACTGTAGCACAAATAAAAGCAAGCCAGGCCGCTTTTCATGAAGCAGTTATTTCCGAAACAGTAGGAAGAGTCCTGAGAGAGTTTGTTAACCTAGCTAGTAAATCTTAGTTCTTTTTAAGAATGCAATCCTAGTTCTTTTCTTGAGACTATTCTTTTTTTTTTTTTCCTTATTGCTAGATGCTAATTTAAGAAAGCTCAGGAAGTATAAGCAGGCAAAACAGTTACAGGGATAGGTTAAATAAGTAAATAAATGGGATGTTGGTGACAGTTACATGCTGTTTCTTTTCTGTGCTGCTTTTTCAAAATGTGAGCCTGTCCTCCATCCTGTCTTCTTCCCTGTTTTCTTTAAAATTTGCACGAAGATCATTCCATGTCATTGGTCTATGTCTGCATCGCAATTTTTAAAAATTCATACATTATTGCTTGTTTATCTGCTTATACTGGATGTTTGGGTTCTTTCCAGCTGTTAGCTATTTCAGACAGTGGGGAAGTGCTCGCTTGGTAGATGTTAATGTACCACCTTTGAGCTGAACAATAAACTCCTGTAAACCACGTCTGATACTAAAAAAATACCCCCTTCTCCCAGTCAGTGGGGCTTGTGCTCTATGCCAAGGTAGCTGACACGTCAGGGTCTTCTAAAATATGCCACTCACGCCCGTTACATTTATAAGACTCATATGGAAAAAGAAGGGAAATGTCTGTAGTTTTGGGCAGAGAAATACAAAGTGTGGTCCAAAGGTCCGTGAGAAGTGCCCTCTTAGAAGACCCTGTGAGGACAGGCAGGTGGCTCCCGGGGAGGGCGCCCTCCTTTCCGCTTTCCTGCGGAAATGGCGAGGAAGCCCCAGGCGATCTCTCTCGTCCCACTCCCGACTCGGGCCAGGCTCTTTCTGCCGTTGCCCTCTCTGCTCTTTGGAGTTCTCTGTGCAGGTGCTCTTGGCTCTTCAGAGGAGACACCGGCGTCCCCAGGGCCTCCTCCAGGACCAGGACAGCCGTGTTGGAAAATGGGGACCCTCTGAGTGTCCCAGTGAACCCTGGAGGTGAAGGCTGGGAGTGAGGAGTCCGGGTCCTTGCATTCTCCCAGACAGCCCCCCACCCCACCCTGCGCCCCCCTCAGGAGCCAGTGGAAAGTGTCGATGGGTGAAGGGGCTGTCCAGGAGGCTCAGAGCTGCTGAATTCACCCAAGGAGGGTGCTTAGCTGTCACATGCTAGGTAGGGAAATGGTTTGCTGTGGACAGTGATGATTTTAAACCATGTAGAGACAGTAGGTATTCAAGATTGAAGCAACGTGTGATTTGTGGATTTCCTTTTATGGGTCTGTATTTTTATGTATAATTGTTTCCTGGTGCAGGGCTTTCAGTGTTAAGGAAAGGCAAAGAAATAGTGAGATTCAAATGTAAAATTGATACTATGAGAGAAAACCCACAACGGATAACAGCGTGTTCAGGCATCCCAAAGTGTGTGAGCCTGCTCAGCTCATCAGCCAGTTTCCCTTTCAGGTTAGGGCACCACCATCTCCTCGTCTGATCTTTAAAACTGTTTCAAAAAATAGCCAAAGGATGTTTTTGCTCTTGTTAAAGTGGCTCACAAGTGAAGATGTGCCGTATGTCTCTGTACCGAGATGTTGAGATGGAGCTGCGCTGGGTGACGCCAGCTGCTCTGGAAGATCTGTCTCAAAGCTAAACCGTTCTGTTCTCTTCACCGTGTTTGTGTGCGTTCGCCTCCTGAATTCTTGGATGTGAAGCGGCGGTTCCTTTGGCCTGAGAGATGAGGGCTGACTGACGTTTCCCTGCTCCTCTTTCTTCTGTTTTAGAATAATATATAAGTGCTCCATGTGCGACACCGTTTTCACCCTGCAAACCCTGCTGTATCGCCACTTTGACCAACACATCGAAAACCAGAAGGTGTCTGTCTTCAAGTGCCCAGACTGTTCCCTTTTATATGCACAGAAGCAGCTCATGATGGACCATATCAAGGTGCGTGCCTCCCCTCCGTCCTTTGAGGGAGCTGTAGATGCAGACGTCGGCCGTAATCAGGGCTGAGCCGTAGGCCTTGGGAAGGCGAGAGCGGTGCTGTGGAGGGAAGGGATGGATGCTGCTCGGTGCCAGGGAGCAGTTCGCAGCGTGCTGCCATCGAGGGCTCTTGACTGAGAGATGCTTTTTATTCCCGAGTCCTGGCCTGCACATCACAAAAAATCAAAGCGAAGTAACAAATGCATACCCTGACCGTACAAGAATAATACAGTTTTAGGCTTTTCTGTTTTCCCTGTCCTGTGAAAATGATGGCTGCAAAGTTTACTTTTTGAGGACTTGGTGTCAGGTAGGATTTAGAAATAGACAGGGACTCTGATGAGTTATGTTAATTCATATAAATATTGATATGTTTGGAAAAATGTTTTTCCCTTGAACTTACTTAAGCAGTTCTGTTCGCATTATAATTAACGCCCCTGAATCTCCTGGTCTCTTTTAATCAAGTCTCCATGTGAACTGACAGTGTCTAGGAGGCGGCACAGTATTTGGCGGCTGATGGGTGTTCAGTCCGTGAAGTGAGTAAGTGTCCAGCTTGGATGACCCACTCTCTCCCAAAAGGGGCACCTGAATCTCTCTATAGCCTTTTAAGCTCACTAAAGACAGAGCTTAGTGCCAGCCTCTTAGCTGTGCACTGGGAGAAGGTTAAGCAATTTTAGTCCTGTGTCATTAGGAGATAATATCCATCAGCTCTCAGAGATTAAAGTGACGTCCTTTTTAAAAAGAGAAACAACAGACACAGTATTACCATGAGCTCCCTCTTAGTTTTTCTCTTAAATGTATCATACAGAAAAGGTCAGTTGAAAGAGCAAATCAAATCTCTAAATTATTCTGACCACGGGTTAAATGAAGGTACTGTTAATCCTTGAAAGTTCCGGTGTTGACTGCATGTGAGCTCATGGAGCATAACAGCCTGTTAAAATGAACTCAAAGCCTAAGAGGCCACTCGCCAGAAGCCAGGCCCAGGCAGTGACGCGTGGTGTTACTAGGGAGGATAAAATGCGTGGGAGAAGGGTTTCGTCATTGTTACTTTAAGTGCAGTGATATCCTCTTAAGAGGTTTTAAAGGTTTTTCCTAAAATTACAAATCACCTTGACAGTAAATATTTAACGAATGATCAGGAGAAACTACAGACTGCTTAAATAAAAATATAGGGACTTGGGAATTAGACTCAGACATTTTACATATTCGATAGAGGAGGGGTGGGTGGGGTGCAAAGAAGAGAAAGGAAAGGTGCTTCCTAAGAGGCTTTTGTCTGCTTTCTGGAACTCGTCGTCACGCCCGCAAGTGGCGTGTTAGGGTCTTCCTGTGTTAATAGAGAATCTGGAGGAATACAGGGTTCCAGAAAATAAAAGACTGAAGAAGCGGGATTAAACCTGTGCCCACCAGGAGGAAAGAGTGGTTTTTAGTCGTTTCAGCCTTTACGAGACTCCACGGCACAGAAGCAGTGGGACGCTCACTCTTGTTCTCGTCAAGTATGTTCTCTACGTTCTAAAGCACTGTCCTGCCTCTGTGTTCAGGGATGGGTCACAACACAGTTTTAGGGGGGCCCTGTTTTTATGCTTGCATATCTAAACTTGTGAATTTATTTACATTGTCTGATGTCTGTGCTGGTCAGGTTTTCATGTGGAAGGAATTAAGAGAAAGGAGACCAGAAACAGTGTTTTTCTACAGACATATTTATTTAGAGGCAGATTTCCATTGGCCCAGTTTAATCCAGTTTGTATAATGTCTTTGTTCTGCCACAGTGGATTTATTCACTCTGTGGGACCCCTGTGCTCCATGCCAGCGTCTGTCTTTCAAGTAAACTTTGAAGTTATAGGCATTCAGGTTATTTATTGGTACAAGAGCTAAGGAATCATCATTTCCAGGAGAATTAAGTTGTATTTCCTTTATTTAAAAAAGGACATTCGTCTTTAACAAATAATCTTATTTTTTTTTACTTAAAATGTAAAAGCGAGCAAGTCAGAGAAATTCTCATTTTTACACACGTCCACTGCTGTGTGGTCACAGCAGAACTCTTTGCCACGTTTTTGGTGTTTCTATAAGCAAAATAAAGTTCCTTTAGAATACTTGGTTACTTTATTCTCACTTCAGCTTTTTAGTTATGAAAATTTATTTGCCTAGAAAGTTATTTCATAAGTTTTATCAGAAGATTCGGGGGTGGTTTTCTTTGGGTTTTAAATGGTTAAAAATAAAATAATCTTGGCTCCCGTTTTGCAAAGGGCCATTTAAACACAGGGGCCTCTGCTGACGCCAAGGACTGGGGCGCTGAGGCCTGTGGGGTGCGAGTCGCTGGAACCCAGGGCCCGAGGCGGCTTGTCCTCCTTGAAGATCGAGAGCTCAGAGGCTACTGATGGGAAGAGCAGCCCCGTCCACAGCCAGGCTGTGCGCTGGGCACAGGCTCGCCCACTGCCCTCATTTCTGTGGACTCTGGGCCTCTAGGACTCAGAAGCCCGCGGGAGCTGGTCTTCAGGGTCAGGTCGAACTCGTTTTTCCCCAGAGGAATCGGAAATCCTGGGAGTTTACGCTGAGGCTGTTGAGGCCTTTGTGTTAATAATCTTGACGGGCAGTTTGGACAGGCTTTCTGAGCAGCTGCTGTGGATCGCTCACAAGTCTGGGTGCTGTATACTGTCGGTTAAAAGGGATGGATCGGGATGGGAGCGAGATGAGAATTACCAAAACTCTCCCCAGCAGAAACCCACACTGTTGAGAAGTGTTTCAAGAATGCGAAAGGCGTTCGGGGTGGGGAAGCATTGCTGTTAACACATCGGCCTCAGGTGTTTCTTCTGGTTGGCCAGTGAAGGGGCTTGAGCTCCTACCAGTATAGCCGCCTGTTTAAACGTTTCCGGGTAGGCGTGGATGGAAAACACTCTGGCCTCAGAAGTGGCCTCGGGTAGAGAGGACTCACTCTGGTACCCTGGGGGACGACACCGTGCCAGGAACGACTTGGCCTCAGTACCGAAGTCTGTCTTTTCTAATTTTAAATGGCACAAGGAAACGCGCCTTTAACAATTATTTGAAACTAGAAACACATTAATTAGTTAACAGCAGCTGTAAAAGGTAAATACTCCTTTATTTCTCATCAAGTGTGTATTTTGCTTTGGTTTTCTTCTTGCTGTATTAAGAACTATCTCTGAGTGAATATGAAATCGTATTGAAATGTCTGTAATGTAGTAAGATGGTCTGTGTGTGCTGTCTTTTAGTGGTGTGGCTTGTGAAAGATCTTTCTTCTCTTTTTATAACCTAGTCTATGCATGGAACGTTGAAAAGTATAGAAGGGCCTCCCAACTTGGGTATAAACTTGCCTTTGAGCATTAAGCCTACAACCCCAAATTTGCAAACCAGAACAAAGACGACACCCGGTCCCTGAACGGGAAAGAGAAGTTGGAAAAGAAATCCCCATCACCCGTGAAAAAGTCACTGGAACCCAAGAAAGTGGCCAGTCCCGGATGGACGTGTTGGGAGTGTGGCCGGTTGTTCACGCAGAGAGATGTTTACATTTCCCACGTGAGGAAGGAGCACGGGAAGGTAAGTCTTCTGTGATTCTTGCTGATGGCCCCAAGGCCAGCGGGGAGTTAGCTCCCGCACTTGTGTTTGTAGCCGTGGAAAGGGAGAACCATGGCGAACCAAACTGACAGAAGTGTTTGAATTTCCTGGTGAGCTCTGCAGCAGATAAGCGAAAGAGGAGGAGAGAAAGAACGTGGGCGTTTTGAAAATGATCAGTAACATTTGTGTGACTTTTGTGATTCTCTCCTGAATATGGTAGTAGAAGAGGGACCTCATCTTTAAACCGTCTAGGAGAAGCTCCTATGACTCAAAATCTCCAAAAACCTCAGTGTGTGTATTTTTTTCTTTTTAAAACAGTCAAGTTTGCATCTCTAAGCTGATAAGGGTTTTTTTTTAACGCCCATTACTAGACCTCATAAAAGCGGCCGAGGTTTTGTCTGGCTGTCTCCAAGTTGGTTTGTTCCAGTTCGGATCTAGAGTGTGCGCTTGGCATTTGGTTGCTGTGTTACTTATTTAAATCTCTGTTAATCTCTATCAGTCTTCCTTCTGTTGGATTTTAGTGTTTAATGTTGACTTGTTGGAAAAATTGGGTTACGCGTCTTGTAGATTGTACCCTCGCATTTCTGGATTCAGGTAGTTGCTTCCTTTTGACATTGTTTAATTTCTTTCTTTTTATGCTGTAGTTCCTAGGAGTTGGGTTAGATTCAGGGTGAATTTTTTAGATGGGAATTCATCATGGGTGCTGTGTTTTTGTTTCACATCCTGAGGCATCTGATGCCGGCTCGTCCCACTTTACGTTCAGATACGCTATACCTTTAAAGCAGCCAACTTTTGCTTTAATTTAAGCCAAGAAGCCACAGTTACATTAAAAAGAAACACATAGTTATTCTTGGGGAACCTGTGTAAAAAGTGCATAAGGATTGTAATCAGTATATACCAGATCCTTGAAAAGTTTGTTTGTATAGCATTTATAAGTTAGTTAAAAGCATTACCTTGTGATCTCACTTATGCTGTTTGAGGTGCTCATGAAGCTGTCGCGTTTGACCTTCTTGCCATTCACATGTGAACCTGAATTCACGTTCACATAAACGTGCCCTTGAGCTCTGATCACAGCGGTCACAAATGGCAGAAAGACGTGTGTTGTTTTATTTGGTTTGACTACGCTTGATTCAGTATCTCCTCATATAAAAACTGGTTACTTACAAAATTTAAATGGCTTTAGTCTCACACGGCTTATTTGTCTCAACCTTAGACACCCGTAATGGGCCATAGCATCTTAGAATATTCCTGGCAAATACTGGGTAGTTCTTATGGAGCAGTACTTGATACAGCAATTATGTAAATGCATGAATCGTAGCTCTTTCAGAGCCCGATGTGGTGATTCTAAGAGAAGTCTTGGGTTTAATAAACGTTAAGAGAAGAGCAGACTGTAACAGTTATCCGGTAGTCCAAAGCCTTCATTTTTTACACGTTGGAGATTTCTGTAAACAATTAGGAACATTTCAGAATTTTTTTTCTAAACTATCCTGCACATGTGACAATTACTGTGTCTAGAATGTAAGATGAAGAGAAGGCTCGGAGGAAGCTGATGGGATGGGAATGATGGGATGGGAAGGTAACCTGGGACCTCTGCTGTGGGACCACCGCCCCTCGAGGAGGGGATGTTTAGCTTCACAGGGTTTCAGGGTTCGCTTTGAAGATACGAGGACCCTGCCTTTTGTCCACACTCTACCTGCAAGCATCCTTGTGAATGTTCCCAGTGTTTCCTCTGCACCCCCCACCCCTCAGCTTCAAGTTTCCCACACCCCCCGTCTCCCTCCTGCCTTCAGAGAGCCCCGAAGGTGCCTGGGCCCTCCATACGCCCCCGCTCTCAGCTGGGCCCCCCAGACCCGCCTCACCGGGGCTTCTGCTCAAGCAGGTGGTCACCCCTCCATCTTCACCTCCCTTAGCCATGCCGGTATCTCTCCAGATCTGCGGTTGTTCTGGAAAGCGCTGTCTACCGTAAGTGTGCAACGATACGTTTGCCTCACTGTTCTGGCAAGCAGAAAACATTTCTGTCCTGGAAACATTTAACTCTCTCTCTGGGAAGTTTCAGTTACCCTCACAGCTTCACTTCTCGTGTGTGTGTGTGTGTGTGTGTGTGTGTGTGTGTGTGTGTGTGTGTAACTTCCAAATTTCTGTCTATAGCTGTGGTTTCTCCCCTGAAATCCAGCCACTTGTCAAGTGTTTCACCTTCTTGTATAAGTACAGGAGCTTTAAGCCTGTTCAACAAGGAGCTTAAACTGTTCTCAAATTTAAAAAATCAGAAAGATGAGCTTGTTGTCAGTATTATTCATCCAGCAGTCGCATTCAAGGGGTGAGCCTTCTCCCAGATAAATGTACAAATACGCAGCTTTGTATACAGTTTTGGGGCTCATGTACCCCTGGACATTCTTTCTTGTTTGCTCCAGGAGTGTCCTGGGGACCTCAGATTAGTATCCCCTCAGTGAGATAGTATCTGAGGTCATTCTGACAGATCTCATAAATCTAGAATTTCAGGAACCTGATGGTAAATGAAAAAGCAAAGTTGTCTTTACTTGTTGAGCTCTGAGAATTGCTCAGTGGCCTGTGATCACGGCAGCCGTTTCCCGTCTGCTGCTGGGGGCCCAGCCCATCGAGGGGTCATTGCTGAACTTACACTTAGATCCTAAGGCTGAGCTGCGTTCATTGACCTGTGGAACTTGGATGCCGTCACCGTGGACCTTGTGAGACTTCCTGGGGCTCACTGGGGTTCTCTGGGGGTATAGATGGTCCAGATCTGTGTCTAGAAATTAGGGGGAGCCTGGGGTTTCAGGGGCTGGCACACCTGAGTGTGACTCCTCTCTCTGGCCCTTCTGAGCCTGACCATTTCAGAGCACATTGTTGAATGGCTTGGTTCTGAGCACCAGGAATGAAAATGTGGTGACCCCTGACAGCGGGTGGCCCTAGGTAAGCCTTGATTTCCTGTTGTTGGCAGGGTTCTTGGTGGCTAGGCAACAGCACAGGTGGAGACCCTCTCCGCCTCTATCCCAGGACTGCTCTGTGCAGGAACGTGCAGAAGGGTCCAGATGGGACGCTGAATTTATAGCTGACTCAGGATTTCATTTCTCTCTGGAGAGACAGCTGCCATTCAGATCAGATTTTACCCAGAATTTCTACCAGTGACTTTTGACTATAGGGAAAGAAGCTGGGAGGGAGTTTACAAGATAAAGCTGAATAAGTAAACACAGACTTTTCATCTAGGTTTAAAAAAAATCAAGCACATGGATGTGATGTGGAGCAGATAGGGTTCAGTTATCTTACATGAAAAACATTCCAGCTTTGTCTGCCTGTCTTAAGCCCACCCGCTCTCTGTGGCTGCAGAGACAACATTGAGTGCCCTTTGATGTGGCATTGTAATCTAGCTGCTGCTGCTGCTAAGTCACTTTAGTTGTGTCCAACTCTGTGCGACCCCATAGACAGCAGCCCACCAGGCTCCGCCGTCCCTGGGATTCTCCAGGCAAGAACACTGGAGTGGGTTGCCATTTCCTTCTCCAGTGCAAGAAACTGAAAAGTGAAAGTGAAGTTGCTCAGTCGTGTCCGACTCTTAGGGACCCCATGGACTGCAGCCTACCAGGCTCCTCTGTCCATGGGATTTTCTGGAGTGGGTCTAATGTAGCTACTGGGTCTCAAAACTTGATTGTGCCTCTGAATCCCCCCGGGAGAGGGGGATTTTAATAAGCACTCAGTTCTGGGCCCCAAGACCCCCACAGTTTCTGATGCAGTAGGTCTGGGATGGAGTCTGATAAAATTTGCATTTCTCATAAGTCTACACTTTGAGAACCAATAGTGTACCCTAGGTAGCAGTAAAAGTCCCTGGAACCCATTGATTTACACAAAAGTAAAGGTTTATTTCTTGCCCGTGCAGTTGTTACCAGTGGGAACAGTTCTGCAGGGCATCTGTCCCTCGGTGACTCTGTGATCAAGACAGTTTCTTTCATCCCCGTCATCTCAGCATAGGTGCCACTGCAGTAGGGGAGAGGAAAAACCCTGGAGAATCACATGCCCTTATATTCTGGATGTGACGTGCAGCACACGCCGCTGGCCAGAACAGGTCATGTGGCCAGATGCATGGGCAGTGTGGTCGTCACTGTGCCCGGGGCGGGGGGAGTGGGGGACAGGTTCTGGTAACCATGCAGTGCCCTCTGCGGCATCAAAAGTGGTGCCACCTGGGTTCTCGCGGCGCTGACTGGAGGCAGGGAGTGATGCACCGTCACTCAGGAAGGCAACGGAAGGGGGAGGGTAGTGGGTCTAATGTAGCTACTGGGTCTCAAAACTTGATTGTGCCTCTGAATCCCCCCGGGAGAGGGGGATTTTAATAAGCACTCAGTTCTGGGCCCCAAGACCCCCACAGTTTCTGATGCAGTAGGTCTGGGATGGAGTCTGATAAAATTTGCATTTCTCATAAGTCTACACTTTGAAACCAATAGTGTACCCTAGGTAGCAGTAAAAGTCCCTGGAACCCATTGATTTACACAAAAGTAAAGGTTTATTTCTTGCCCGTGCAGTTGTTACCAGTGGGAACAGTTCTGCAGGGCATCTGTCCCTCGGTGACTCTGTGATCAAGACAGTTTCTTTCATCCCCGTCATCTCAGCATAGGTGCCACTGCAGTAGGGGAGAGGAAAAACCCTGGAGAATCACATGCCCTTATATTCTGGATGTGACGTGCAGCACACGCCGCTGGCCAGAACAGGTCATGTGGCCAGATGCATGGGCAGTGTGGTCGTCACTGTGCCCGGGGCGGGGGGAGTGGGGGACAGGTTCTGGTAACCATGCAGTGCCCTCTGCGGCATCAAAAGTGGTGCCACCTGGGTTCTCGCGGCGCTGACTGGAGGCAGGGAGTGATGCACCGTCACTCAGGAAGGCAACGGAAGGGGGAGGGTCTGGAAACAGTCTCAGGAGGGAAAGAGAAGTTGGAGTCTGAGGGAGCTTTAATAGCTGTTTTTTGATACCTGTATCCTCCATGAGCGAACGATTAAGTGACAGGGATGCTGGGGCCCTGCGGGTGAAGTACGTACCTACTTGTCACGGGCAGACACCAGCTGACCACCCGCAAGGGGACTGGAAGGATGCCCGTCGGACTCAGCCCGGGACCAAGTGAAAGCACCCGTGGTGGTCACGCAGTGGTGCCGCAGCTCCCAGGAGGCAGGCAGGCGTGCGTGCGCGGCCACGGCCTGAAACTCACTTCTCACACCAGCCGTCCACCTGAAACTCACTTCTCACACCAGCCGTCCACCAGCAAAAAGCACGTTGTCTTCTGCTGATCCAGTCTGTAGACTGAAACAGAACCTGCAGAGTCCCTGGGACCGCCAGTGGCGGCTGATCTCTGGCAGACTGGCCCCATGTTGGAATCACCTGGAGAGCGAAAATCGGCACACACGTGTCCCCAGGCCAGCTTTCCTGGCCGCGCCGCTGGGGGCGGACCCGGCCCTCGGAGGCTCCGGAGCTGTGGCGCCCGGGCGTGGCTGCTCCGCGGCACGTGGGCCCTTGCCAGGCCAGGGATCGAGGCCGTGTCCCCGTCGTTGGCAGGCGGGCTCCTGCCCACCGCGCCGCTGGGGAGGCCCCGGGATGTCTCACTGTTCTTGTTTCCAGCGAGTGGGCCAGTCCGTTAGGAAAAGCCTCCCAGATCTTAGCGCCTCCTTTCTTGGCCTCAGTGGTGGGTTCCCCGGAATAGTTGGTAGCATCTTGTCTTCCGTATTGTGAAATACGCTTCCGTGTACTCTGAGATGTAGGTGGGGAGAAAGTGGCGGGAAAGGAGGAGGGCGTGTGGAAGGATGGGGGTGTCTGGAAGCCGAGTGGGGCTCTTGACGAGAGCGTGCGGACGTGTGTCATTAATCATGGTGCGTTTCCTGTGTGTTTGTGCGTTTCCTGTGTGTTTGTGCGTTTCCTGTGTGTTTGTGTGTTTCCTGTGTGTTTGTGTGTATGTGTTTTTTTTTAAGCACCCATCCAACCAGGATCCTAGTTAGGCTTCTAAAATATGTGTGAGAGCATAGTTTTTTCCTGAAAAAACAGTTTCTTTCCGAAACATTTTCGGGATTATGAAGTATTACCTCAGCTTTTTGTTTGTTCCTATTTTATTGTGGTATTTATTGACTACTAGTTAAGAATATGAAAAGGCTGTTTGCAGTTAACTTTTGAAATTGTCACAGTTTCACTTTCATTCTTTTAGCCTTACTTAGAGGCATTCCTGTTGCCATTAGGCTCGCGTTACTTAGGGATATGAAAAGGCCTTTTATTTAGTTAATCTGACTGTAAGAAGAGGAATAGATTTTTATCCTGAAACTCGTCTTTCAACTATAGTGACATTAACTCTCTGCCAAAACTATATATACTATCCTAACAAGAGGTGAAAAAAATCAGTTTCTCCTGTTCTTTGGCCTAGAACTTACTTGTGGTTGCGCACGGTCTCAATGGCACCCCACTCCAGTACTCTTGCCTGGAAAATCCCATGGACGGAGGAGCCTGGTAGGCTGCAGTCCATGGGGTCTTGAAGAGTTGGACACGACTGAGCGACTACACATTCCCTTTTCACTTTCATGCATTGGAGCAGGAAATGGCAACCCACTCCAGTGTTCTTGCCTGGAGAGTCCCAGGGACAGGGGAGCCTGGTGGACTTCCATCTCTGGGGTTGCACAGAGTCAGCCACGACTGAAGTGACTCAGCAGCAGCAGCAGGGTCTCAGAAGAAATGCATTTAAGTAAGTTGCATATTCTGTGACCGGGGGCACTTAATTGTGAGCCGGGAGCTGAAGGTCGAGTGAGTGAGTTTGCGTGTTTTGTGTAAGAAACACGCAGCGCTGCTGGCTTTAGGAGGCCTTTCTCTAATTTGGGGCTTCCCCGATGGCTTGGCGGCCAGGAACCGCCTGCAGTGCAGGAGATGCGGTCAGTCCTTGGGTCAGGAAGACCCCCGGACATGCGAATGGCAGCCCGCTCCAGTGTTCCTGCCTGGAGAACCCCGTGGACAGAGCCTGGTCTGACGCAACTCAGCGCACACGCTTACACATCTGTAATTGTGGCCACTGAAGTTGATATTTTTATTACTATAGTTAGTCTTTTATTACAATTTTAATATGTTTAAAATTTTAGAATGTATATTGTAGTGTTTGTATATTTTGTGTATAATTGAAATTATACATTTGTTATAATTTTACTATATTTTATGTTTCATTAGTTTATTAGTATCGTTTACTATATATGGTTGTATAAAAGTCTTCTTCATGATTCAGTGAAGAACTTTTTAAAAGTGCCAGACGTTTTGGTTCATAGCATATTAAACTACACGTTGTTGATGATGGTGTTGGTTACTTGTGCTGAGTTGGAAGGTGGGCTGATGAGAGGACGGGCGAGGGTTCGCTGCCTGCATGGTGTGCACTGTTTTAATGAACAGGGCACTTACCCTCGATCAGGCCCGAGGAGGACGTTGTTACTAACGCTGTTTTACAAGGAAAGGAACCGTAGGGAAGGCTGATTTATTACCCCAGGCTCTACAGCTTGTATGTGGCCGAGGTAGGATTCCAGTCTGGCCTCCTCAATACAATGCTAATAAGCAGCCACTCTTTGCAGAGCAGAGAAGCTTGATATTTCAAAAAGTGCTCAGTTTTCATCTCATTGGCTCTTTCCTATGGAACAGCTAGCAAATATGTGACTTTCCTCCACTGTCAGTTTAATTAGGCTCTTGGCCTTGGCTAAAGTTGGTTATGCCATCATTAAACAAGCGTGTGTCTGTGGTTTGGGGAGAACGTTGAGTGTAACAGTCTCAGATTCCTTAGCTGGGACTCAGGACCTCCCTGGAATGACTGCCATGGTGGGGGCAGGGCTGACTCACTGGGAAAAGACCCTAATGCGGGAAAAGGTTGAGGGCGGCAGGAGAAGGGGACAGCAGAGGATGAGATGATTGGACGGCACCATGGGCTTAGTGGGCATGAGTTTGAGCAAGCTCGGGGAGCTGGGGATGGATGGACAGGGAAGCCTGGCATGCTGCAGTCCATGGGGTTGCAGAGTCAGACGTGACTGAGCAACTGAACTGACTGACTGACTCCTTTCAAAGAAGATAAAAGGACAAGTTGGGTGACCAGTTTCCACTTCTGAAATTTACTGTTTCGTGAGCAAGGGGAAATGAAAAATAGAACCCTCAAGAAAGATTGATGAGTTCCTTTAAAACTGTGACTTAAATAAGATTGTAAAATATTATTCCCAATTTTGTTCATAGCCGAAAGGGATCTTTTTTTTTTTCAGATGCTTCAGAAGATTTGTTCTTATATATAAAATATTTATGTCTGCTCAGATGTCCATTGCAGCTATTTTAGGAGACATTTTTCTGGAAACTCACCAGAGGTTTTTGCAAACAAAGTTGAAGGGCTTTAAATTTATTTTTATACGTGCCTAGTTATATGGTCTAAAAGGAAAGGCGTGGCCACTATGAAATCACTGAAATCAGACAAGGTACATCAGTGTACATTCCATTGAATATTAAGTGTAAAATCCTCAAATTTAGGGATGCGCGTTTGTGTGTGCTAAGTTGCTTCAGGCTTGTCCAGCTCTGTGGACCCCATGGACTGCAGCCCGTCAGGCTCCTCCATACATGGGATTCTCCAGGCAAGATTACTGGAGTGGGTTGCTGTGCCCTCCTCCAGGAGATTTTCCTGACCCAGGGATCGAACCTGGATCTCCTGCATTGCGGGCAAATTCTTACTGTCTGAGCCACTAGGGAAGCCCAATTTTAAGGGCGTACAATAATCTAGTAACACAAAGTAGTAAGCAGATGTGTTCAGTCCCAGTTATCAGGTCAGCAGACGTGTCTGTGAAGTCTTGTAGGATTTCAGGGGCTGGTGGAGCCAGAGCGGGGCCGGCCAGTGATCCCAGTAGAGGGTCTGCCATAGAACCAGTCGACCTCCAATCAGAACTCAGATCAGACCCAGCGGTTAGGTGGCAGGTGTGTGGTAAGTCTCCACAAAACTGCCAGAGCATCTGTTGGGACTGTTGTCCCGAGTGGACCAGCCCTCGTGGGTGTGTTCGTGGTGGGGTCCTGAGCCCTTGGCCACCTCACCCTGGCCTTCCCACACCTGCCCCACCAGGCCCTCTCCTGTGGTTCCAGCAAAACAACCCAGCTGCTTCCGGCCCTTCCCGCACACCACGCCTCCTTCTTGTCTTTGCCGCTTGCAGTTCCCTTTGCCTGGAAATCCCTGTGCTCGCCTCATACCCGAGTCTGCTCCCCGGTGAATTCGGCTGGTCCTGGCCAGCAGCTGTCCCCGCGGGGCCCCTCTGTTCGCCTGCACGCCCATGACCGCCTCGATTGTGACAGGGTGTCCTCTCTCTATTCTCTGTCTTCGTCAGCAGCAGGGCAGTCCTGGCGGGTGGAAGCAGGGCCCAGGTTGCCCCGGAGCGGGCCAGGCCCCGGAGCCAGGCTGCCCTGGCCTGCGCTGTGGCCAGGCCCCCGGGGAGCCAGGCTGCCCCGGCCTGCGCTGTGGCCACCGGCCTGCGGCGGGTTCCTCTGGCTGCTTTGGTAAGCGTGATGGCACCTGCCGTACCTTTCCACCTGGCAGGTGCAAGCCATCGGCCAGAAGGGGGTGGCTCAGCGTGGGCTGGCTGAGCGGCGGTTGGAAGGTCACTTAAAGCGCTGGTCAGCACCGAGAGTCCTTGCCCTTGGAGCGCAGCTGGGTGGTCCTCTGCCCCAGGGCTGCCCCCCACCCCTGCAGGGACCTGGCAGGGCGCTATGATCTCGGAGACTGGGGACGACGCTTCTTCCCCAGGCGCCTCCTGTTCATCACTCGGGGTTCAGGGGCTGTGGAGGCTCCCTGGATGCTAGGCTGGTCCTGCAACCAGGCGGGAGAAATGCGTTTCCGTCTGTTCTGGATGAAGGTCCTGAGACTTGCTGGCTTCAGAACGTTTCTTACTAACCACCACCGCAGCCAGGGCCTGCCTTCCCTCGCTGTCGCCCGTGAGCGATTCTCCTCCTCTCTGGGCCTCCGCTGCCCGGGACCGACCGGTGCCCCCTGCCCCTGCCCCATCCCCAGCGCTGTGTTTTCTCAGACCTCAGCCCCTTCCTGTGCCCCTAGGCTGCCTCCCTGCCCCTGGCGCCCCCGCAGGCAGTTGGAAGTGTAGGCCCAGCGGGCCGTGGGCTAGGGCTGGACAGTAGTTGCTTTCATGACCTAAAACGCCCACATTTGCTCCAGGAGTTTTGTTTGTTTGTGTCCAGCTCCTTGCGACCCTTTGCAGCACACCAGGCTTTTTCTTCCCTTACTATCTCCTGGAGATTGCTCAAACCCATGTCCAACCATCTCATCCTCTATCGTCCCCTTCTCCTCCTGCCTTCAGTCTTTCCCAGCATCAGGGTCTTTTCCAGTGAGTCAGCCCTTTGCATCAGGTGGCCAAAATATTGGAGCTTTAGCTTCAGCATCAGTCCTTCCAATGAATCGTCACGGTTGATTTCCTTGAGGGTTGACTGGTTTGATCTTGCAGCCCAAGGGGCTCTCAAGAGTCTTGTCCAGCACCACAGCTCAAAAGCATCAATGCCTCAGCACTCAGGCTTCTTTACGGTCCAGCTCTGACGTCTGTGCATGACCACTGGGAAAACCGTAGCGTTGACTAGACGGACCTTGGTCAGCAAAGTGACTCAGCTTTGGAATTAGTTTTCTTCATTGAACCGGAGTGTTGAAGCCTCCCCGCCATTGAAAGTGGCGGGGAGGCTTCAGAGTATGGTTCAGTGTTGCCGTACGGTGTGAGAAGGCTTCTGTGTGCTTCTCCAGGAATGCAACACCCGTTTGTTACCTCCTTAGGAAAACGTGTTTCTAAGTCCAGCTGGCAGACCAGATTTTTAAGTTTTAAGAATTTGGCACCCTCTTCTGTAAGCTGATACTATATCGAAGCCCCAAACAACCAGAAAATAATTTTACATCCCAAAGTTGGGGCATCAAATAACAAGGCCATCCTAGCTTCGGTTGTCTTGGCAAGAATCAAAAATAGACGGCTCTGGAATGTGGCTCAAAGGTCTCAGGTTCCCGGAGGGGTTTAGTTTATAGCTGGGAAGACTTCAGACCCACAAAGGCTGCCTAAGGACCCGGGAGCCCTTTCCTCCGCCTCAGGGTCGGAGGTGGCTTTGAAGCTGTCCCCCGTGTTGTGAGAGCGCACTCCCGTTGTGGGGCAGGAGGTGAGCTGGAGCCCCGGGGCAGGGCTGGAGGGGAGGGAGGTCCGGGCCACATCCGTGTCCACCCGGGGCTCCCCACAGTGTCCACCTGGTGGACTTGGAAGGGTTTGTCGGCGGAAGAAGGTGGGACTCCACGAAGTCACTTCTTCATGCCCACACACACCAGAGTCGCCACACGCCTGGGACCACGCCACCAGCCGCACCCAGGACGGCCCGCAGCAGCTGAGGGTCTGTTCCTACCCCGCACAGGGGCGCCGCGGCTCGCGTGTGCTCTCGTACCTTCCGGTTTGGGAGTTGGGAACACCTGCCCGCTTGCCTCTTTAATTGGTTTATTAAGAGGGCTGCAGAAATTAATACAGGACGTAGGACTGGGAGTAAGGCGAAAGCCACCGTCATCGGCTTCACCGCCCACGGTTTTGATATCTGGGCTTGTTTACTTTCTGAAATTACTTTCAAAGTTCTGACAGATCATCTGATGAAAACAGTGATCATCTTTAGAAGGAATAGCTGGTTTCTTTTCTCTTTTGATTTGTGGAAATAAATATTTATTTATTTAGAAAGATTGTGCTATTTGTTTCTTTCATGAAACAGTGATTGTCGGAAGGGGAAAAACCTTTTCACAATGACCTCTTTTCTATTTAGATTGCTTTGGAATTTAAAAGGGCAGAAAAGCTGTTTTAAAAAGTACAATTGGGGCTTTCCTGGGAGTACAGTGGTAAGAACCTGCCTCCCAGGGCAGGGACACGAGTTCGATCCCTGACCCGGGAAGAACTGAGTCCGTGTACCACAAGCACTGAGCCCCTGCTGGAGAGCCCCGAAACGCAGCAACCGCGCCTCTCGCTGCAGCTGCGGAAGCCCGAGCGCCGGGGCCTGTACTCCGCAGCCGCAGCCGGAGAAACGGCCGCGGTGAGAAGCCCGCGCACCGCGGGGAAGGGCGCTCACCACAGCGACAGGAAGCCCGGCGCCAGGTCAGAGGCACAGCGGCCAGAAGCGCAGTGAAAAGGGGACACTCCTCGTGTTTCCTTCCCCACGGCCCCCTCCTCAAAGACTGGGTTTTCTGACAGCAAAAGCAATAGAGGAACGATTGTGTCCCCCATCCGGAGCGTACATTTCAAGAGTCAGGGAGGCTCAGAAGACAGGACAAACCCTTAAAAGCAGAAGGATGGGCGGGAAACCGAACCAGATCTGGAAGAAATGGGCAGCGCAGAATTTTTCTGCTCTTCTGTGATCTTTGATCCGTGAATGTCTTAGCAAAATACAGCAGCACCGAGCCCATGGCGCCTGTCAGTTCTGGTTTTCTCTTTGTGAAAACGTGAAGGAGAGAGAAACGTGATGGATCAGGAGTTAGGGGCAGGGCCTCCGGTGGAGCTGACGCAGGAGGGTGGAAGCCCGGGGCGTGTCAGGGTCTGTAACCCCCGCAGCCCTGTGCCGTCACCGCTGGTCAGCGGGCTGGACGCAGACGCCCCAGGAAAGGCGTGTGCACAGGGCCGGCACCCCGCGGGCGTCTCTGAGCGCGTGCACGGGGCCGGGAGCCAGCGCCTGGCGTCTCGGCAGGCGTCCCTGTTTCATCGCTGTGGTTCTTGCAGCTCTGTTAGGACGGCAGGTGTTCCCGCCTCACTTCTGTTTTTCCAGACGTATGCCCGCGTGTCTGCCGTGATTCTGAGCACAGGCACGGTGCTGGGACACGTTTCTTCCCCATCTGCGCTACCTTTGTTCTGTGTTTGTTACAGCTCCCTGTCTTACTTTTAAATTGTGCCGTGTCATCAGCAAACCGGCCTGTCGTACAGCCAGATAGGAGACTTGGTTTGTGTGTTGTTTTGGACAGGCGTAGCAGCAAGCGGAAGCACCTGCCTGTAAACTCGCTTCGTTTCAGAGCTGTTGATTCAGTGATCTGGATCCTGGTGGCCCGCAGGACCTGTTCTGAACACTGTGAGCAGAAACCATTCTCCTCACTTTATAGTCTTGACCTTTTTTAAACCTGGATTGATTACTTACCTCTCTTAAATAGGTCTGGTTCTGAATGATTTGAGACTTGCTGTATTTTCTGTAGAACACAAGACAGGGGTCTGAATCAGGCTTAGCAAACTGATTTCACAGGCCAGCCAGCTGTTATGGTAAATAATTTATTGAAACAGCCACGCCCATTTGTGTGTCATCGTCTGTGGCTGCTTTTCAACCACAAGGCAGAGTTGAGAAGCAACAGACCTTATGGTCTGCAAAACCTAAATATTTATAATCCGGCCGTTTATGGAAAAGGTTTGCAAGCCTCTGGTCTAAATTGATACTCTGTGTATATTTCCACCAAACCACTCAATTTGAATTTGTAGAAATTTGGATGGTTTAGTACTGAAAAAATTATTTTTCTTACTGCTTTCACATGTATGAAATTTGAGTTTCCTATGCTGTGTTCATCTAAATACCTATTTACAGCCCGTAGTGTTCCACATTACAGAGGTAGGCTACTTGTGTGCGTACAAGACTGTTTTCTAAAAAAGAGCATGGGTGGTGTGGGTAAGCAGGTTTACTTCTTTATGTTTTATCTACTCATAGATCGGTGAATTAAAGAAGTGCAATTTTTATTTACCCTGGTGAAAAGTTTCAAGAACCTTACAATGCAAATTACACCTTTTATTTAGTAATATGCTAGTGATAGGACACATTTTTTTAGTGAATTTCTTTTTTAATAATCAACTTACTGAGTTATAATTTATATGGAATTTGTGTGTGTGTGCGTGTGTGTACACACGCACACACGCACATACTTAGTTGCTCAGTCGTGTCTGACCTGTGACTCCAGCGACTGTAGCCCAGCAGGCTCCTCTGTCCATGGGATTTTGCAGGCAAGAAATATGAAGCGGATTGCCGTTTCCTTCTCCAGGGGAATCTTCCTGACCCAGGGACTGAGTCGCACCCTTGCCTCCTGCATCTCCTGCGTTGCAGGAGCGCTTTACCACTGGCACCGCCTGGGAAGCCCGTGTGTGGCCTTAGGACATTGTAATCCTGTAGCAGAGCTAATTTATTTTATAAAAGAGGCATATTAGACTGTAGATTTTCAGCCTGCTCAGGTTATCAGTCTATATTATTTCTTTCTTAAAAGTCTTTGGTTCCTCTCCATACTTGCATATTACAGTAATTATATGCAATTCTGAAACTCTTTAGGAGAGGCTGTTCGTTCATTCCTAGTTTGGGAATGTTTAGCTTTATGCTATGTTTGTTCCTCCTCCGTATCTTTCTTTTATTCTATAAATATTTATCGAATTGCATAGCATTTGCTACGAGGGAGCACAGACACAGCGTGAAACATAAATCTTGCCCAGCAGGTGCTTACAATTGGGTAGAAAGAGAAAGGAAAATATTTTTGAAGCTGAAACTAGTTTGACTTGGGTGTGAAACAAGTCTTCAGAGCATCACAAGGTGGTAGGTATAGAATTAAACGCTAAAGGGAAAGATGTTTTCTGTTCACGCTTCCGCTCGGTACCCGTTGAGGCTCTGATTAAACAGAGGAGGATAGAGTGAAGTTAAAAGTTAAAATTGGGTGTGAAACGTGGAAGAGAAGAATTAGACTTAAATCTAAGATACAAGGAAGCAGATTTGAGCATCACTGTTTGGTAGGGAATCAGCAGGAGCTGGGAGATGGCCAGGGAAGGCTGAAGATAAGAAATCCTATCTCAGCTATCCAGAGAGGTATTTCTCTCAGCTATCCAAAGAGGTGTTTGGAGCATGCGCCCAAGGAATTTGCCCTGTGTACAGAGGAGCAGGCAGAGAACGGATGTGGTACAAAGTGGCTGGCACAGCTAAAGGGCTGCCAGAAAGTAGCTCTGGACATGACATCCCAGGAAGGGGGTGGTGGGAAGCTGGGATGGGGTGGGGGGTAGGCAGGTGGGCTGGCTTCATCCCCAGAAACTACAGGAAATGCCAGGTGGGCATGGGGAGAGAAGGGGCACATTGAGATGTGCGTTTTTGGCGGTTCACTTGCAGCTGGGGCCGTGGGCGAGAGGAGAGGCAGCTGGCTGGAGAGATGTGGAGGCCGGGGAGCTGAGAGCTGGGCCGGCCGGAGGAAGCCGGGTCTGCTGGGTGCCTGGGGGCAGGGTGGAAGGGGTCCTGGTCCAGAAGGTGTGGGTTTGAGAGGCTCTGAACAGAAGGCTGGTGAAGTCCCAGGAGATGTAGTCAGAATGGCAGATTGAGGGTTAGATCGTGGAGCGTCTCGAAAGCCCAGAAGCTGGGGTTCTGCCTTACAGTAAGGAGCTGGTGTGGTGAAAAGGCCCTGTGGTACCTGAGGTGGGGTACTCTGCCATCTCCCATCACAGAGGGTGACCCTGTGGGTCCCCAGCCCCTGTAAGGACAGCCTGTCTGTCTGAATGCTCCATCCAGACTCATCCCGTGAGGGGTGACCGGTCACGCTTGTCCATTTTTGCCTGCGTTTTTCTCAGCATCGTAAAGCCTGCCCTGGTGCCCTTATTCTAACAAAGCAGCTTTCTTCACTGCCCTCCCTCCACTTCCCTGCTCTCTGCCTTCCTTTGCAGTAAATCTGCCTGGAATCATTTTGTATCTTTCTGTCTGGTTCCTTCTCCCATATAGACTTTAAGCCCACCGCTCTGCCAGAGCCACTCTTTTTTTTTTTGATGCCCCAGGCAGCCTGTGAGATCCTAGTTCCCTGGCCAGGGGTTGAACTCGCGCCCCTGCACTGGCAGCCGGACCCTCAGCCACTGGACTCACTGGGGAGGGCCCCACCAGCAGCGCCACCCCTGCCGCGCTCTCCGGCGCTGCTGTGTCACCGAGCCCGGGGGCCCAGCCCGGCCTTCCCGGCCGGCGTCCTCGCTGACCTGGCGGAGCTCTTGTCCCCGTGGTCCCCATTAGAGCGCTTCCCCGCCAGGCCCCGGGAGTGCTGCCCTCTCTCGGTTCGCATCGGCCCCATCCACCGCTCTCCCCAGTCTCCCTCGTCTCGTGAACGGGCTGGGTCCTTTGACTCAGACGGTTCTCATCCAGGCCCAAGACTTCAGGCGACGTCCGTGTCCTCCTGACTCACAGGTCCGTTTAAACCTCTGGCCAGACCCTGTCCCTGCTTTCCACGTGTGCCTCTAACCACCTCCTGAGCCTCTCTGCTTGGATGTCCGGCAGGGTTCTCACACTTAATGTACCCCGAGTGTGACTGAGCCATTTGCTTCCTCTCCTTCCCTGAGCCCGCGCCTCCCCGTTTTCCCCCACGGGGAGCTGGCAGCTCTGCCCCGACCAGGTGCCCAGGCCACAGAGCTCGGGGTGGTGCTTGATCCCTCTCTTTCTCGCCTCCGTCTCCTGCATTCCGCCCATCCTCAGAGCTGCCCTGGAGGGGTACCTGCCGAATCCAGCCACTCGGCATCCCCTGTCCTCCCAAGCCCAGGGCACGTCATCTCTCCCCCGAAGCCTCTGCCTGGCTTGCTGTTTCCACACCTGACCCGTCTGAACTCTGCTGGTCGGGTTGGTCCCCCGCTCACACCCATCAGTGCCCCTTTGTCACACCCGTGGCCAGCCCAGAGCCTGCGGCGTGGTGCCTGAGACCCTGGAGTCTGTGCCTGCGTGCCCTGCCACCCCCCCACTCCATAGAAACGGGGAAAGGACGTGATGGGGCAGCCCCCCAGGGAAGCGGGGGGGCTCAGGAGCGTGTGCCTAGGTGCCGAGCCTCAGGGGGCTCTCAGGAGAAGCAAAAATGCTGTCGCATGTTTGCCCACGGCCTGGGGGGAGTTGACGCGTGTGTCCTTGATGATGGAGCTCTCCTGAGGAAGGGACAGCGATGCAGATTGGTGGTGTCCTTTCTGAGGATAGTCAGGCCAGAAGGGTCAAAGAGCTGGACCGTTTTTATAGCTTCTAAACTAGACAGTCTTGTCTTTTTTCCGAACTCTATCCAAAGGAGTAATTGGTTGAGGGCAGAAAATTGTATCTGTAAAAGTTGAAAAGTGGAAACAAGTTAAATCGTTAACAGAGGATAGTTCAGTGAATTCCCACACGTACACTAGGATACTGTGGGACTAGCAGAGTATGTGTAGCTGTGTTTGCCTTATAATTGAGAAGATCAGGTTACAAGTCAGTATGTATAACATAGACTCATTCTTATAAATACGCATGAATACATGTATCCAGAGAAGACATGGGCAGGATGTACAGCTAGAAACTGATAACGGTTACTTGAGTTGCTGCGGCTTCCCGGGTGGCTCAGTGGATAAAGAACCCGCCTGCCAGTGCAGGAGATGTAAGAGATGCAGGTTCGATCCCTGGGTCGGGAAGATCCCCTGGAAGAGGGCATGGCAACCCACTCCAGTATCCTTGCCTGGAGAATCCCATGGGCAGAGGAGCCTGGCAGGCTACAGTCCAGGGAGTCACAGAGTCAGACACGACTGACCACACACACGCACACACACAACACACCTCAGGCGGGCACCCGTCTGCCGGCTCCTCCTTCCCTGTGAGCCCCTCCCCGCCTCCCTGCCTCCGTCCCATGTCTTTCCGAGGCTCTCACCAAGATTGAGACATGCCCGCGTCTCACCCATCTTCTGGAAACAGCCAGTGCTTGCTGTCTGTCCAGCGTTTTATCATGCATTTGTTATTCTGTGATCGCTTTGTAAAACATACTTGTATTTTTCCAGTAGAAAATTGTGTATTCAGGTTTTTTTTTCATCCATTTACACAGTGAATATTTACTGAGTGTTTTCATAAGCTGAATGCCAGGGATATAAAGATGAATGACTCACAGCTTCTGTTTTCGAGGAGCTTATAGGATGGTATGATTTCTACTGAAATAAAAATTAAAAAACCAAAAACTTTTGGGTTTTTTTTGAGACAGAGGCACACCATATAAAAAGGTGTTTAAATCTTTTAACTGAAAATTTTTTACCTTAATATCATTCGTCATGAGAGGAATGCAAATTAAACGCCGATGAAATGCCACCAGCCGTGCTCTGTGATGGCTGTAGCAGAGTAAAATGGCAATAGCACGTGCTGGGAGGGCTGCTGAGCCACTCGAGCCCTCATCCATTGCTAGGGAAAACAGAGAGTGCAGCCATCTGGAAAACACGAAGATGGTTTCTTATGTAATTTACCGTATGACCCAGTAATCCCACTCCTCGCAGGTCACATTTCCTGTCCATGACTGTTTATAGTTTTAAGTATTATACTGTATACTTTAGTAATTTCCCCAAACTGGAAACAACTGAGGAATCCTCCGCCTGATAAATGGGTAAACAAACAGAGATCTGCTCATGCAGTGGAGTGAGTATTCCTCCACAGCGAGAAGCAGGGAATACACTCGGTGACATGCGCGTGCGATGCCGGGTGAGGCACACACATTTTACTGCATGATCCGTTCACACGACAAATGGAAAAAGTAAAACCGTCAGGTGAAGACATATCAGTGGTTTTCAAGAGCTGGGTGTGGGAAGGAGGGGTTGATTCCAAAGGGACCTGTGGGAATTTGGGGGGTGATGAAAATGTCCTCTGTGTGTGTGTGTGTGTGTTTTGCTGCTGCTGCACTGCATAGCATGTGAGATCTTGGTTTCCTGACCAGGAATCGAACCTGTGCCCGCTGCATTGGAAGGGCAGAGTCTTAACCACTGTCCCTCCAGAGAAGCCCCTAAAACTGTTCTGTCTCTTGTTTATAGTATCAGTCACTCAACTGTATCCATTTCTCAAAACTCATTAAAAAGGGAGTTTTACATTTTCTAAATTAATACCTCAGTGAATATGATGTAAAATTTTGAGGCAACAGAAAAAAATTTAAGAGTTATATTCACATGGTTCAAAAATCCAAATGATACGAAGGAGCGCTTGACGTTTCTCTGCACCTGCGTCAGCCTCTGTGCATCTGTGTTCTCCTTGTTACCTCTTTCTAGAACACAGCTTTCTTTCACAGAACACAGCTTATTAGTATGATTTTGTGTCCTGGTTCTGTCTGTTTATGTTACAGTTCCTTTCATGTCAGTGCTTTGAGATCTTCCCTTCTTTCTACAGCTTTATGACGAGTATCGTTAAGTGCATATCATTTATTTAACCAGTTCTTCTTGGATGGACCCAGCTTTTTTCTTCCCACCTTTTTGCATTAGACCCAGTGCTGCAGTGAATAATCTTTGTATATACAAATCCTTTCTGCTGTTGAATACGAGGTCTGTGCTGAAAACACAGATTTGTTCCAGTGCCGTTGATAATACACCAGGGAACAATTGAAGCATAAGGTGAATCCTTAGTTTGCTTGTGTGTGAGTCCATTCCTGAGAAACACTAGTTCCAGAAAATCATGAAATGGAGTTGTGCAGGAATACACACAACACACTTGTGCACACACCTCCTAGCCCCACCAGCGCCCTTGTTTCCCAGTGAGGGGTATCACACAGGTCCACAGGCAGGGGTCAGAGTTGGCCTGCATTTTCAGGTGAGCCCCCTGGCGCTCACGTCCACCAGCAAACCGCAGGCCTTTCTCAAAGTGAGGTGCCATCCTCTCTGTAGCACCTGTGCGCTTCTTAACCATGTGCCAAGAAATGTGTCTAACGGGTGTCGATGCACGCGACTCTCTTCATTGAGCGAGTTGCTGGCAGTTTCTGAGTGTCAGGCTCCTTCCTGATTCCCCCGTGGGCGTCCGCCTGATTCTGCCGAGCTCCGTGATCTAGAACCTGTGTCCCATGTATGTTATCTCACAGCAGCACCGACCACTCTCTGCAGAATCGATTCCCAAGTGAAAGAGTTCAGAGTTTTAGGAGTTAAATTCTGAGAGACTGCTGTTGTGATAGGCTGAAAATTATATAAGCGGTTTGGCTTTTCCGTTTTCATAAAAAGTGCTGTGATCGAGGTGAAGGGTGTGTGTCAGTGTGATTTGGGGATGATTCCAGTCCCCCCTCATCTCGGATCTCTGTCTGGATGTGTGGCGGTAGTCATGGGGGCTCTTTGCATGAGGCTGTGAGTTCGAAGCCTCGGGGAGGAAGGGTGCTCGGAAAAGCTGGGAGAAGGGGAGCTTGGGCCTGGTGGGTGTGTCGGCCTCTGCCTTTCTCCAGCTTCTCCACAGTCCCCCGAACCCGAAAGAGGCCTCAGGCCAAGTCACGGGAAGGGACTGGTTATCAGAATGTCCACCATCTGGAAAGAAGGGCTTTAAGAGGCATTTTAAATCCCAGAGCTCAGACCTGAGCCCAAGGCCAGGGCATTCAGAGCAGAGGAATTAGTGATGATGCTTTCTTTCCTATAGGACATGAAGATAAGAATCAGCAATTGGAGATGAGGGAGAAAATCTAGCAAGTGCACCCAAGTGGTGGTTTGATATTCTAAAGTCTTATCAAAATTTCCAGTGCATACTGTCTTGATGACTGTGGCTTTGTATTAGAACCTGAAGTTCGGCAAGTTGATTCCTCCAGTTCCACTCTTCTTTCTCAAGATTGCTTTGGCTATTCGAGGTTTTTTTGTATTTACATACAAATCTTGAAATTCTTTGTTCTAGTTCTGTGAAAAATACTGCTGGTAGTTTGATAGGGATTGCATTGAATCTGTAGATTGCTTTGGGTAGTATACTCATTTTCACTATATTGATTCTTCCGATCCATGAACATGGTATATTTCTCCATCTATTAGTGTCCTCTTTGATTTCTTTCATCAGTGTTTTATAGTTTTCAATATATAGGTCTTTAGTTTCTTTAGGTAGATATATTCCTAAGTATTTTATTCTTTTCGTTGCAGTGGTGAATGGAATTGTTTCCTTAATTTTTATAGATCAATGGAACAAAATAGCCTAGAGATAAATCCACACACCTATGGACACCTTATCTTTGACAAAGGAGGCAAGAATAAATTAGTGTCCTCTTTGATTTTTTTCATCAGTGTTTTATAGTTTTCTATATATAGGTCTTCAGTTTCTTTAGTATAACTTGCATTTAGTTGGGAGTTAGGGCAAATGGCACTACATACTATACTCTCAAAAATTCCCCTTAAAGATTTTTTGTCTCTAATGAACCTATCTTCTCTTTCCTCTCTTCACATCTTCCTCCTGGTACCAGGGCCTTCATAATTTTTCCATTAGTCAAAGACAGGTCCATCACAGGTTTATTTTTTCTTTTCTTTATAATGATTGTATAGAAGCCTTCAGCATCCCTTAATTAAAAGCCCTGTCTCTAACCTCACAGCTAATCCTGAAAAAAAACACTTTGTGATAATGTGAATTCCTTAACCTGGAGTTGTATCTCGCCATCATTTAAGAAATCTTTAGTAAAAAGTAGAATTAAAGTTTGAATTTATGACGTTAAGTTGTAGTCATAAAGAATATATCCCTAAGGTATGTGGTTTCACCTTTGAGAACTATCAGAATACATATAGATTAATGAAAGACTAAAACATTCAAATGACAAGAAACATACATATATAACAAAAATGTGTATTGTTCTCTACAAAGCAATACTTACATCTAGACCGTTCTCTTTTGTAAAACTCTAATAGCTCTCTTTTCCCAGTAAAATAAAGTTCAAAATAGTTAACCTGATATTCAAAATATTCTTGTAATCTGTTCTAATATGCCTTACAAATACCTTCCCCAGGCCTTCCTACTTTATTTCAGAATGGCTTCTAAACTATCTTGTGTAATTTACTGCCAATAGTTTCAATTATGTCTACAGAGTACATGTCTCAAGTAATCTTGAGAGCTATCACTTAAAGACAAATTAATTCAAATGTTAAAATGGCTGCTATCCAAAAGTCTAGAAGCAATAAATGCTGGAGAGGGTGTGGAGAAAAGGGAACCCTCTTACACTGTTGGTGGGAATGCAAACTAGTACAGCCACTAAGGAGAACAGTGTGGAGATTCCTTTAAAAATTGCTAATAGAGCTGCCTTATGACCCAGCAATCCCACTGCTGGGCATACACACCGAGGAAACCAGAATTGAAAGAGACACGTGTACCCCAATGTTCATTGCAGCACTGTTTTTAATAGCCAAGACATGGAAACAACCTAGACGTCCATCAGCAGATGAGTGGATAAGAAAGCTGTGGTACATATACACAATGGAGTATTACTCAGCCCTTAAAAAGAATACATATGAATCAGTTCTGAGATGGATGAAACTGGACCCTATTATACAGAGAGAAGTAAGCCAGAAAGAAAAACACCAATACAGTATACTAACCCATATATACAGAATTTAGAAAGATGGTAACGATGACCCTGTATGTGAGACAGCAAAAGAGACACAGATGTATAGAATGGACTTTTGGACTCTGAGGGAGGGAGAGGGCAAGGGAGCGATGATTTGGGAGAATGGCATTGAAACATGTATAATATCATGTACGAAACGAAGCACCAGTCTATGTTCGATACAGGATGCTTGGGGATGGTGCACGGGGATGATCCAGAGAGATGATATGGGGTGGGAGGTGGGAGGGGGGTTCGGGATTGGGAGCTCATATATACCCATGGCGGATTCCTGTCAATGTATGGCAGAACCAATACAGTATTGTAAAGTTAAAAAAAAAAAAGACTGGGGAAGAGAAGTGGGCTTTCTGTAGTCTGCTCCATTGATTAGACTATACGAGCGTATGTAGGGTTCTTTGCATTTCCCTGTGTTTGGAAAAAGGTGGTAGCAGTAACATGGATAAAACTCACTAAAGACCTCTTGATAAATTGTATTTTGGAATGTCTATAAGGAACAGTCCTTTCCATTAAAAAATAAGTTCAAAGGCAAAAAAGAAATTTCCAGACACTGCCACCTGTTTCTTTCAGCAGTTCTAACAATTCACAGTTTGTTTTCTGATTTAAGTGTACAGTTTCCACTTAAGGCCCTGGTTCTGTTAGTATCAGCTTTACGCTGCCAGAGCAGCTGGAAGGAGTAAAGGACCTTAAAAGTCTTGAAAATAGAATGATGACAGACCAGACACTTAGACTTTTCTTAACGCTATTTTTTCCTCACTTTTGTTTGATCAAAAATTGCTTTGAGTGTCATAAAGTAACAGTAGGAACTATTAGAATATTGAAGATAGAAATGATGGAAATAGAGTAGGCAAAGCACCTTCAAACAAGTTAGTGTTTAAAATTTTAAAAAGAAGAAAGTCATTTGTTTTGTTAGGTAATCTGAACCTGGCAGGTTTGATCTGGAAACTGCGGTTTAAACTTGTAATTTTCTTGTCATCAGGCCTTTAGGAAACCTTGCCCCATTGTTTTGGGATTGTACAGCTCATTTCTGCGGTCCCCCCCCCCCCCACCTTGAAGATGTTGAAAAAGAATGCCTCAGACATTGTCAGCTCTTTTTTGGAAAATAGTAATTATTGATTGAGCTGAGCTGTTCTTCATTTATTTTGTCATCTACTGAGGCTTTCTTTGCTGATACTTCTCTATGACAATTTCGATTTCATGTTAATATGAATATGCCGTGGCAAGAGTAGCAGGTTAAAGTCTCCGCAGTAATAGGGGTCCGGTGTGCATGTGTCTGGGGCCTCTGCTCTGTTGTATGCCTGAAGAATCACTTCCGTTGTCTCCCTTTTTTATGACTATTTGCTGTGACTCGCTTTCACTTTTTCGTTTATTTTTGGTTGTGCCGGGCCCTTGACCTCTCTGAGGGCCTTTCTCTGGTTGCAGGGAATGGGGCTCCCTGTCACCGCGGCGCTCAGGCTTCTCGCTGCAGTGGCCTCTGTGGCAGAGCCGGCTCCAGGGCTCAGTGCTAGAAGCAGCGGGCTCAGTCCATACGTCTCCCGCCTCTGGAGCCCGGGCTCAGTCCTTCCGGTTCCCGGGCTCTGGAGCGCAGGCTCAGTCCGTGCAGCTCCCGCCTCTGGAGCCCGGCCTCAGTCCATGCGGCTCCCGCCTCTGGAGCCTGGCCTCAGTCCGTGCGGCTCCCACCTCTGGAGCGCGGGCTCAGTCCTTGAGCTGCAGGCGCTTAGCTGCTGTGCGGCACATGGGATCTTTCCGGACCAAGGGCTGAACCTGTGTCTCCTGCATTGGCAGGATGATTCTTTGCCACTGAGCCACCAGGAAAGCCCCTGTCTTGCTTTTGGAAAGATGTCTTGTGTTTTGACTCTCCCAGGTGATCTTAACATTGTCCATCTTCCATGTACAAAAATTCAACAGAAATTTGATTAAAAAAAAAAACCTTTACTGAAACGTAGAATTATTCATGACCGACTATTCCTGGTTTTATTCTAAAGGAAACTGCTGCTTCCTTCTCTGGGTCCATGTGCTAGTCCAGAAGACTGCTGCTGCTAAGTCACTTCAGTCGTGTCCGACTCTGTGCGACCCCAGAGACGGCAGCCCACCAGGCTCCCTCATCCCGGGGATTCTTCAGGCAAGAACGCTGGAGTGGGTTTCCATTTCCTTCTCCAGTGCATGAAAGTGAAAAGTGAAAGTGAAGTCACTCAGTCATGTATGTCTCTTTGAGACCCCATGGCCTGCAGCCCACCAGGCTGCTCCGCCCATGGGATTTTCCAGGCAGGAGTACTGGAGTGGGGTGCCATCGCCTTCTCCGCAAGAGCCTGGGGATGGTCTGTTTAATGTGATCAACATTTTTATGGAGCTGAAGGGGCACAGTGTCTCTGGTGCTCGCTGGTTACTTGCTTTGTTCCTCGTCTCTCTCTTTCCCCCCAGAGATCACTCATGCATTCTGGGAGGTATGATACATATGCATGTAATCCTGGGGTGTGCTTAGGAAAACAGTACAGGGTATGTAACTGGGTGTGCTCAGTCATGACCGACTCTTTGAGGCCCCGTGGACTGTAGCCTGCCAGGCTCCTCCATCCATGGAATTTTCCAGGCCTTGAATATGGGAGCAGGTTGACATTTCCTTCTCCAGAGAATCTTCCCAACCCAGGGGCTGAGCCCATGCCTCTTTCGTCTCCTGCCCTGGCAGGAAGGTTCTTTACCACTAGGCCCCCCGGGACACCATGGTACAACTTTCATGTTTAATTTGGAGAAGGAACTTCCTCCTTGGCCTTTGTCTGGGCCGTGTCCATCACGTCCATCACAGTGCTTTGCTGTTTTTGTGGCTGTGCCTCGAGTCTTGACAGATGTTACTTCCACAACCAGGTATTGAACACTCAGGCCCTCAGCAGTCAAAGTGTGGAGTCCTAAGCACTGCTACCACCAGGGAATTTGCTTTTAAATAATAAAAGACGCTTTTTAACAAAGGAAACTTGGATGTGTAGCTTTCCTGTTAATAAAATAACACGTGTTGAGGCTTTCTCTGCGTCCCAGGCACTGTGCTAGCCCTTCAGCGCCGCACCCCTCCAGCACCCTCTCGGAAGATGTCACCGCTGTGACCCCCCCAACCGCTCGGAGGGCGGGTGTTCCATGAGGTCGGGAAATGCCCTGTCACGTGGTTCACGAGCAGTGGGCAAATGTGCTGGCCCACCTGGGCCTCCAGAGCCAGACTCTCAGCTGCCTTAAATTCATTTCCTCACCAGCTAGAGTGAGGATGTGTTTGCCAGGTGATAACGTAAAAACATTTTTAAAAAATACGGATGATTTCTTTATCAAATAGGTCTCAACTGCTTATCTTTTCTGATGGCCAAAGAGTAACAGAGTTTCTTCTGAGAACTTAATCCCTACTCCATCCTTAGTTTTAACGAGGGCTGAACCAAATTTTGTTGCATTCACGAGGCTGACTGTTCTTTCTTGATTTCATTTCCTTGGGATGTGACGTTAATTCCAGACTCCAGTTCATACATATCATGCCCAAAGAATTTGTTTTTAAAGATAAGTCACTGATTTTACTTCAAAGGTTGCACATGGGAATCTGTTGAATTAACATAATGATGTCTTAGCTGAAGTGGAAGCTTTTCACTTTGATGTTGAGATATCTCTTGATAGCTCTCTCTTGGTTGTTCAGTGTGCCCCCAGCCCCAGGACACAAATGTGCACGTGCACACAGACTCACTCCACATACACCCTCAGGCACGCTCCCCAGAGTGGCCTCACGCTTGTGCTCTTGAGACAATCAAATGGTATCATTTAAAAATTTTTCTTGGAAAACTCTTTCCTTATATACAGAATAATGAGTTATTAGGGGGGAAAGCTGAAAATGTTTAAAATTAGCCAGAGATTATAAATGGCACATTGGAGAAGGAAACAGGTTCTTTCTGGGTATAGTAAATGAAATAATGGCTTTATTTGGTATCTACTAAAGAATTGTGTTTTTCTAGGTTATCTGCCTTCTAAAAGTAACACCTTTTATGCAAAGAAAATTGGCGTCATGTTTTCATTTCAGCTGTCTGGGTGTGTTGAATCAGAATCATGTGGGTTTTTTTTTTTTCCATCATAAGTGTGCTTGAGGGAAAAAAAATAGCCTTATGGTAGTGTGTCCTGTTCTCTAGAAATGAGAGATTTAGTGTGGATGGGGTATTTATTTTCTGAGTTTGGCTAAAGTATTACTTAGCTTATATTTCTAAATGGCTATAACCGAGTTCCCCCATGATAACCCCGGCCCAGGCGGCCCCTTCTGTTGCATCTTTAAGAAGTCGTACAGCTGACTCACTTTGCCGTTCAGCAGAACCTAACACAACATTGTAACACAACTATGCTTCGATAAAAAATCTGAAACAAATCTTGTAGTCTTGTTAATGTATGGCTGAACGGCAGTGGCACTCAGCCGGGTCCAGAGTCGTCCGCTCGTCAGGCGTCTCCGTTCCGTTCTCTCCAGTGACTGTCCCTCTTTTCTCCTGATAAAGCTTCTTTCCAGTGACTGTCCCTCTTTTCTCCTGATAAAGCAAATGAAGAAACACCCGTGCCGCCAGTGCGACAAGTCCTTCAGCTCGTCCCACAGCCTCTGCCGTCACAACCGGATCAAGCACAAAGGCATCAGGAAAGTTTACACCTGCTCGTAAGTCCCGGCTCCTAACGGGGCGCGCGCGAGGGTCTCGGCGGGAGTGCCCGAAGGCGCCTCCCATTTCCCCCCCCCGTCCTCTGCCCCCAGCGGGTGGGTTTCCTTTCTTTAATCATGTTTTGTTCTGGCAGGCCGTACTCGCTTGGTTTGTAGCACTTAGATAAGATGAAAATTAAAAGGAGCAGTTCCTTGCCCAGGCTTTGCATGTTCTTACCTGTTCCCTGTGCCTTTTTTTTCCCCACCGAGCAGCCTGTGGCCAGGGTCTTGGTTCCCTGAGCAGGGACTGAACCTGGGCTCCCGTCAGTGAGGCCGCCCGGGAAGTCGGCCGCCCGGGAAGCCCCACCTGTGCTCTCTGTTCAGCAGAGAGTTGCGGTTTCATTCCTGAGAGCTCGGCACAGTGACCCGCGGGCAGGTGGGGACTCAGCGGAAGGAGATGCCTTTGGTTCCCTGCACAGAGTCGAGTTGCCGGCACCAGCGGGCCGGCTGGGCGGGTCAGTGTGCTCGGGCTCAGACCGGGCTGCCTGTGGGGTCAGTCCTGGGCTGGACCTTTGCCACTCGGGTACAGTGCGTCCTTTGTGTCCACGCAGGCTGTTGGTGAAAGACCAGAGGAATGGAGCGGGCAAGCCCACCGAGGGGACCACCCGGGGGCTTACCTCTGGGTATATAAAGGCAGAAGTTGTTCACATTGTTCTTAGTGAGAAAGCTTTTCACCCACTCAGCACCCTGAAGGGAGGTGGTGTGCCAGGGTTACTGACTCTAAGGCACTTTTCATAAAGGAGCCCGAAGCGGCACCGAAGCCGGGTAGCTAGGATGTGGCCATGATGGACGCAGGGGTCCATGTCCCATGTGGCTCGGGGGACTTGGGGAGGTCAGTCGCTGGGCTTCGTGGTGTTGTGGCGAGTCAGGAAGAGTCTCTGGGACAGGAAGACAGGGCCCCTCCTGTGGACCTGAACCTGGCAGTGCTTTTGATGCGATGAGAACATTCTCTAAGTACAGTCTGTGTGCCGAGACTGCGGTGACGGAGCCAGTGATTCTAGGAGGGACCGCTGTGCTGAGAAGGGGAGGAAGGGGGTGTGGACGGCAGAGTCCTTCCTCTCAAAGGCTGGCTCCTGTCCCCATGGAGTCCCTGGAAGGCGGTAAAATGCCCGGGCTGCCCAGCTCGTTTCCTTTTTCTCTGGTACGGGTGCTGGCTCCCGGTGCTGTCCTGTAGGGAGTCTCTAACGTGAAATCATCAGAGCTGGGAGCCACTCTTTCTTGTAAGATTTTCAGAAGCTTTTCTGAGGACAGTGAACTTGGTTCTGCATAAGCCGTGAGAATCTTTCTATCTCCCTTCCCTGCAGAGGTTATTCATGATCTCTGGCTGAAGCGTGACCATGATTGCAATTGCCGTGGGCCTGAATTTCTGTTCGCCAGTTTGGGCCTGTTTAAGAAAATGATAAATTCATATCTTCCCAAAGAAAAGCTGTAATCATAAGTTATAGGGGGGAATTGCACAAGCTGAAATGAAAACTGAAATGATTGACCGATTTTGGATATTTGTTCAGTTTTCTACCTTTTAATCGACCGACTGAACAAATGTATTTGCGCTCTGTGGCCCTAACTGTAAGGTTGGACCCCAGGGGCCATGATGGGCCGCCCTTTCTCTCCCCTGCCGGCAGAGGTCTCTAACGGAAGGAGCCTCCCAGATCCCAGGGACCAATGACAGCACACTTCGCCAGCTAAAGCCTCCCCACCCCAGCCATGTTGAAGGACCTATCAGCCCGCGACACCTTGGCCTGGCGACCTATCTGAACCCCCGTCCATTAACCTGACCATCCCTCGCAGGGAACACATATAAGCCACCCGCAACACGGTCGGGGCACGGACTTCCTCGACCTGCCTCGTTTGGGTCGGGAACCCTGCCCAGGAGCACTTCCCCATTAAAGCCTGTTAGACACTCTTGGTGTCCTGGTCTTTTTCCTAAGACTAACCGTGCATATTACTGCATTTGTGCTTTGAAGAGAAGTTGACGGGAGACAAGTCTGTCTTGTCTGTGTCACGCAGAGTGAGTGGGAATCTTGATAGCACCAGCGTGAAAAAGTCAGGCAGGGACTTGCTTCCTGTTAAAGCATCTCCTGACGTAAATTCTGAGGGAACACTCTGAGTCACTGGAAAGAAAGCTTTTGAGATTTAGTGTTCTCCATGTTAAAATCACAGCCATCTAGAATTACAAATTAAGTCATACTTTAACCGAACTCAGAAAATAAATGTCCTGTCTGAACCAAATTGGGCTGGTGCCATAAGAACACAAAAACTGATAGAAAAAAACCCTTTTCCTTTAAAAAAAAACAAAACACCAAAACCAATTTGCATTTGGGTATAACCAAATTATAGTGGTTAAGAGTATAGCTTAACAGTGTGACGGCAGTTTCCGGTGAGCAGCAAAGCGACTCAGGACTCCATTCTCCCCCAGACTCCTCTACCTGCCATCTAACGCTGGGCAGAGTTCCATATGCTTTACAGTCCTTGTTGGTGATCCAATTTAAATAGAGTACATGACCTTCCCCAGGCCTCTAACTGTCCCTTTCCACCAGCCCCTTCCCCACAACCATAAGTTCATTTATGATAGAAAATTAACAAAAGCTGCCGCACTTAAAAAAAATTTTTTTTTAATTCACACTGGAAATGATTCATAGCAACACCAATCTTCACTTTGGACCATTGGTATCTGCAGGGCCATCCTGCCTCTCTGGGCAGACTGAGGGCTTCGGTAGTGAGCACGTTCCTCACTGAGCCCTTTTATAGCAAGCGGGTTATCTCCCTGTCTTTCCCCCACAGGCACTGTCCAGACTCCAGGCGCACCTTCACGAAACGGTTGATGCTGGAGAAACACATTCAGCTCATGCACGGCATTAAGCATCCCGACTTGAAGGAAATGACGGAAGCCACCCATGAGGAGGAGGCGGAGACGAAAGAAGACGCCAAGGTCAGAGTTGCAGCCACTCTCGTTCCAGTGATGTTGTGCTGACTTGCTTTCTCCTTCTTTTTGCATTAAAAATTTTCTACGGTCATACGATTTAAAAAATTCAGCCAGTGCACAAAGCTGTCAAGTAATAGGAACACTCTCTCTCTGCACTCAGCCTGAGTTTTCATCTTGCTCTTAAAGGTAACTTTTTTTTTTTTGGTAAGGTAACTTGATGGAGCGAGTGGTAAAGAACCCGCCTTCCAGTGCAGGAGACCCAGGAGATGGGGTTCGATCCTGGGTCGGTAAGATCCCCTGGAGGAGGGCGTGGCAGCCCACTCCAGCATTCTTGCCTGGGGAATCCCGTGGATGGAGGAGCCTGGCGGGCTGCTGTCCATAGGGTCACAGAGAGTCGGACATGACTGAAGTGACTTTACACACGACCTTTATTAAATTTCTTCTGTTGTCTGACTCTTTGTGACCCCATGGACTAGTCCATGGCATTCTCCAGGCCAGAATACTGGAGTGGGTAGCCTTTCCCTTTTCCAGGGTATCTTCCCAACCCAGGGATGGAACCCAGGCCTTCCTCATTGCAGGCGGATTCTTTACCAGCTGAGCCACCAGGGAAGCCCAAGAATACTGGAGTGGGTAGCCTTTCTCTTCTCCAGGGGATTTACCCAACCCAGGAATCGAACCAGGGTCTCCTGCATTGCAGGTTACCAGCTGAACTACCAGGGAAGTTAGGGATCAGTCTACTTACATATAAAAATTAAAGTTTTTTGTTAACCCATGGAAGTTGTCTTAGCAAGGGAATTATTTTCATCTAGATTCCTTTGTGGAGAAGGCACTGGCGACCCACTTACTGGAGTCCATGGGGTCTTGAAGATTTGGACATGACTGAGCGACTTCCCTTTCACTTTTCACTTTCATGCATTGGGGAAGGAAATGGCAACCCACTCCAGTGTTCTTGCCTGGAGAATCCCAGGGATGGGGGAGCCTGGTGGGCTGCCGTCCATGGGGTCGCACAGAGTCGGACACGACTGAAGCAACTTAGCAACAGCAGCAGCAGACTCCCTGCATTGCTGATGTATTGGTTGTGAGAGGTACCTAATCAAAATTGATTCCGTTTAGCTTCTGTTTGTAATGATGAAAGATTAAGGTAAAGAATTCGTGCTCTGTCAGGGGATAGTGAACTTGGAGTGGGCAACAGCATGGCTGTTAGCCTGCCTATAAAGCGCGCGTGTGCCGAATGCTGTTGGATTCGGGCAGTGGTTCAGCAGACATTTCAGAGACCCGTGCTGTCTTTGGCACCATGCTGCGTCTGGAATGCTCCTGGGGAAAGGCCTGTGTGTGCTTTCAAGGAGCTCTAGTCACTGAAATCAAAATACAAGCCAGACTAGTGTTGCATTGAATTGTGATCCTGCCCCTCAAGGGATGCGGTGGGGGCGGAATTAAAGGCTGCACATGCAGGGGCAGCTTTAGGGCAAGGTGGAAAAGCCAGATGGCTGTGGAGAAGGTGTCCACTGGCTTGGGGTTTTAGAGAGCTGGAGGGGAGGGATTTGAGGGGCCGGAGGAGGAGTCTGAGTGGGCAGGAAGGGCCCTCCCTGGCTCCAGTGAGGCGCAGGTGGCCCACCATCTGACCCTCAGGAAGGGAGCAGGTCTGGACACTCTGCCACGAGATGCTCAGCCCGCCCGGCCCCGCCTCTCCCTGCCGCGGCCCCGCCCTCCCCCACCCCAGCTGCAGCCGCTTTGCCTGCCTCCGGTCCCCCAGCTGCCCTGGCCAGCTCCCAGCAAGACCCCTTTCCTGGTGTGACCTCCCAGCTCAGGCTGTCCCTGTGACGCTCGGCTGGCCCGCTCATCGCTGTTTCTTGCTGCATCCCTCGAGAGCGGGGCCCTGTTCTGCTGAGCCCCCGCAGGACGCCTGGTCAGCCTGGCGTCGAGCTCCCCTTAGCAGGTCAGAGGGACAGGGCGACCCTCGGGCGGGGTGGGGGCCTCACAGCCGTAAGGAGCCCACACCCCGCTCCCGGAGCCCACGCGCGGTCGTCTGTGCATCACCGGTTCTGTCTTCCTCTCCCAGGCTCCCAGTCCCAAGCGGAAGCTGGAGGAGCCGGTGCTAGAGTTCCGCCCTCCCCGCGGGGCCATCACGCAGCCCCTGAAGAAGCTGAAGATCAACGTGTTCAAGGTGCACAAGTGCGCCGTGTGCGGCTTCACCACGGAGAACCTGCTGCAGTTCCACGAGCACATCCCGCAGCACAAGTCGGACGGCTCCTCGCAGCAGTGCCGCGAGTGCGGCCTGTGCTACACGTCGCACGTGTCGCTGTCGCGCCACCTCTTCATCGTCCACAAACTCAAGGAGCCGCAGCCGGCGGCCAAGCAGAACGGGGCGGGCGAGGAGAACCAGCCGGAGAGCCAGCCGGGGCCCGAGGACGCGCCGGCCGACGGCCCCGTGTCGGACCGAACGTGCAAAGTGTGCGCAAAGACGTTCGAGACGGAAGCTGCCTTAAACGCCCACATGCGGACCCACGGCATGGCCTTCATCAAATCCAAAAGGGTGAGCTCGGCGGAGAAATAGCCGCCCCGCCCTCCGCGCCCCCGCGAGCAGCGAAGCGCCCCTCCCCGCACACCGGGCCACATGGGAAGCAGAGCGACGTTTCTGTTACGAAGTCGGCGGTGTCGCAGTTGACAGTTCTGTCCAGGCTGTTGCAATATCTCTCCCCCCTCCCCTTCTCTGCCTCCTCCCCTTCCTCCATAAGTATTAAAAACAGTATTTGAGTTGAAAAGAGTTTGTATATATTTAAACCAATAACTTTTTATACTCTTTGTTACATGTTTGTATCAGTATTTAGCGGACAATGTTTTGAAGATTTTTGTTTCATTCTTGGGTTGTCTTTTTTTTAATATATATATAAATTTTTTTGTTTTTGTTTTGGGTTAGTTTTTCTTGTTTGTACGGTTTCTTTAAAAACAGAGTTCTTAGCAACAGGGGCAGTTCCTGAATTCCAATAAACCATTTTGTACGTCACGGTTTTGAATGGGTTAACTAATTACAGGCTCCGACTGGGCCTTTTTTAGTGTTTTTAATTTTTAGAATTCACTACATAAGTTGTAGGTGACTGTAGGTCTCAAAAACACTAGGGACTTTTAAGTGTCTTAGCACTCTTATCCTCAACGTGCCTGCTCCGCTAGGGCCGCCGCCCGGCCCGTGGCCCCTCCTCCTGGCCCGGTGTGTCGGAAGCCACCTTGCAGGGCGTTTCCCTCCCAGCGAGGGGTTGGTAGCAGGGGCCAGACATCCAGGAAGGAAAGACAGGGATGGATTCCATCTCAAGAGTGGGGAAGAAAGCGCTCTCTCCTAAAGGGGAAAAGCAGGCAGGTAGTTTCCTGGGCCAATTTGCAAACAAGGCTGGCTTCTAAAAGAGCACAAGGGGCTAAAGCGAAGAAAGGGCTGGACTACTGTAAAAGTTACAGACACATCATTCGACCAGTAGGTTTATACAGTCAACGTTTTTGTCATGTAATTTATTAACTATTAATGACACAACTAAAAATATCAAGTATTTCTCTGGCTCTTGACAGGAAAAGGAAAAAGAAAAATCACAGTTGACTTAACCCTTTGCTGTCTAAAGAGTTGGCGTTTCCTGTTCTGGGTGCTACCGCCAAAGGTCCCGGTGCTTAGACTTGGGGTGCACAATTCCCACCTTCCCGACGCAGCAGCCGGCGCGTGGCCCTCGGCCATTCCCTTCAGCACTGAGCCACATGGGTTGAGTTCAGCCATTTCAATAAGTACCTTTACTCTTGGGTAGTTCAGCCTTCTTAATGCAGCCAAGGTACTCCTCTGTCCCTTCCAAATGTTTATAGTTCTCTGGGAGAGTTATATTTTTTTGGTTATGTGTTTTTGTGTTTTCTTTTGCATTTTATATCTTGTATTTATCCCTAAACATGTTTTGTACTTTTTTTTTTTAAAAAAGGAAAGTTATTTTGTGTATATATAGACATACTTGCATGAAACACTGTAGTCGATGTCTGGTCCCTCAGGTCTTGCTGCTGTTAGCTGTCAGGCACTGACCGCGCCCACCCGAACTGTATTACACCCGTTCCACATATGTAAATAAACCTGGGACGTTTGGCCCCCGTGCTTTCGTGAGAGCGTTCTTGATGGTGGGTCTCTGACATCTTCGTGGAGTTTAGGGGGTGATTCACAGCAGGGATGGGCTGTGGGCTGTTGCAGCATTCTTGCCGCTAATAAGGGCAACGTGTTCGTTCTCATCGGCAATCAGCTATTTTTGTCCCTTTTGTAGCGACTCCCATCAGTACGTGGGTATACCCAAGGGTGTGGTTCAGTACTCCTCAACTTGAAGTTCATTGCTGTTACTTGTTATATTTATACTTGTATTGCTCTTAAGTTGTATTCATAGCACTTTTCCTTTGTTCCTGCATTTGACCTTGCAATAAACCTGTGTGGTGGGCTGCACGGGTCCTAATAGCCTAGTTTCACGGTGGAGGCAGCTGAGCTCAGATCTGAGTTCTTGGCCTGAGCCCTCGTAGCTGGTAAGTGGCTTTGCGTATTAGAACCCAGATATTCTTGCTCTACACCTAGTGCCCGCTCTCTGTGTTTATGTATATATCTACAGATACTCCTTTATTCAACAAATAAAAAGTATTTGCAAAACACGATCCTAGACGTTTTGTCTGTGGCACTGTGGCTTTTATAAGGTAACCTGGGAGTCTTATCTACTCAAATACCCAAGCACGCTTGGCAGTACGAAATTGGCATCTACCAAATAGCTAGTTGATAAATGCTCAGAGGCCCCACAATGAAGAGACTGAAACCCAGAGCAGAAAAACAGCACCCAGGGTCTTCCCTGGTGGCTCCGCAGTCAAGAACACTTGGCAGTGTGGGAGACACGGGTTTGACCCCTGGTCCGGAAAGACTCCACGTGCTGCGGAGCAACCAAGCCCGTGCGCCACATCTACGGAACCTGTGCCCCTGGAGCCTATGAGCCAACTCCTGGGCCTTTGTGCCATGACTGAGGAGCCTGGGTGCCCTGGAGCCCACGCTCTGCACCAAGAGAAGCCCCTGCCGTGAGAAGCCCGTGCCGCCGTGAGGACAGCCAAAGACAAGTTATTATAAAAAAAACAGTACCCAGTGCTGTGGCCTGGATTGTTCGACTGGAGAGGGAATTGATGAGCTGGAGGATGGATTGTAAAGAAACCCCCTAGAACGCAGCACAGAGATGCGGAGATGAAATACGTGAAAGAGGCCAGGAGTCTGGAAAGATAACAGAAGCAAGTTTAATGGGCTTCCCTGGTGGCTCAGCAGTAAAGAATCTCCCTGCCAGTGCAGGAGACATGGGTTCCATCCCTGGGTTGAGAAGATCTGCTGGAGAAGGAAATGCAACCCAGTCCAGTATTCTTGCCTGAGAAATCCTATGGACAGAGGAGCCTGGTGGGCTACAGTCCATGGGGTCACAGTCGGAGATGACATGTTCGACTACAATGAGTTTAATAGTTCCAGAAAGGGGGAATAGAATTGGGGAGAGCTAGTACAGAAAATTCTTGTTGCTAAGTTGACCCCATGGACTATAGCCTGCCAGGCTCCTCTGTCCACAGAATTCTCCAGGCAAGAATACTGGAGTGGGTTGCCATTTCCGTATCCAATGGAAAATTTCTAGCTATTAACGAAAGACATGAATATATGGATTAACATGGTGGATGCTGAGCAAAAAATCCACACTGGGGCTTATGAATTTTGCCCACTTTATATTAGTTGTAACTGGGGCACATTCCATGAATCCCACTTCCACTGTTGCTGGGGAAGGGGTGGGGCTGGCAAGAGTAGGCTGGGTCCAAGTTGTAAAAAACTTTGAGTGACAATCCAGGGGGTTTGTACTCTGATCAAGATGAATTACTTGGACAGGGGAGTGATAGCGGATGAACTGGTAGCAGTGCTTAGGATGGATTGTGGGAGTGTATCGAGCAGTATTAAGTTAGTCTGTGCTGTGGTTATAACCTTTCGTCTTAATGACTTACAGCACGACATCTCTTGCCCAGATGTTGCTCCAAGGCTCCACTAACGAAAGCTGCTGGGTATTGTGGCGGAAGGCAAGTGTGGTTGGGTGCTCGGGCCCAGGAGTGACAGATGCCGTCTCCACAACTCACTGCCAAAGCCAGCCGCACCGTCCCAGCTCGCTGACGACAAGGAGGCAGAGGGACACGGTCCCGCCTCGTGCCCAGAAGACAGGAGACTGGAAATCCTGGCCCAGCCTAAATGACCATCCCGGGAATAGTTTGAATTGATGGAGCTATGGTGCTAACGCAGTGGGCCACGTGGGCCAAGTGGCCTTGAGGACTCAGCTCAGGGTAGACGCAGGAGGCTTAGAAAGAGGCTGCAGTCGTAGGGAGCATTTCAGGAGGAGGATGAAAATAAATTCTATGCTGCAGGATACAGAGAAGAGATGTGTGAAAATTCTAACCTAAGCGATTTTTTAATGAACAGAAAAGAGATTTATTTCAAGGTGTGGACTACTTAAATAGGAATATAGAAGTAAAAATGAAGAGCTGTTTAGGGAAGGTGAGCTTGAACATTAGATATTCACTCAAGGTTAGTTTTTGTTTGAATGAATGTGTGTGATTGAGTGATTTTTATCAATAAGGGAGTAGCAGTAACTTATGAATTTTGCCCACTTTATATTAGTTGTAACTGGGGCACATTCCATGAATCCCACTTCCACTGTTGCTGGGGAAGGGGTGGGGCTGGCAAGAGTAGGCTGGGTCCAAGTTGTAAAAAACTTTGAGTGACAATCCAGGGGATTTGTACTCTGATCAAGATGAATTACTTGGACAGGGGAGTGATAGCGGATGAACTGGTAGCAGTGCTTAGGATGGATTGTGGGAGTGTATCGAGCAGTATTAAGTTAGTCTGGCTGTGGTTATAACCTTTCGTCTTAATGACTTACAGCACGACATCTCTTGCCCAGATGTTGCTCCAAGGCTCCACTAACGAAAGCTGCTGGGTATTGTGGCGGAAGGCAAGTGTGGTTGGGTGCTCGGGCCCAGGAGTGACAGATGCCGTCTCCACAACTCACTGCCAAAGCCAGCCGCACCGTCCCAGCTCGCTGACGACAAGGAGGCAGAGGGACACGGTCCCGCCTCGTGCCCAGAAGACAGGAGACTGGAAATCCTGGCCCAGCCTAAATGACCATCCCGGGAATAGTTTGAATTGATGGAGCTATGGTGCTAACGCAGTGGGCCACGTGGGCCAAGTGGCCTTGAGGACTCAGCTCAGGGTAGACGCAGGAGGCTTAGAAAGAGGCTGCAGTCGTAGGGAGCATTTCAGGAGGAGGATGAAAATAAATTCTATGCTGCAGGATACAGAGAAGAGATGTGTGAAAATTCTAACCTAAGCGATTTTTTAATGAACAGAAAAGAGATTTATTTCAAGGTGTGGACTACTTAAATAGGAATATAGAAGTAAAAATGAAGAGCTGTTTAGGGAAGGTGAGCTTGAACATTAGATATTCACTCAAGGTTAGTTTTTGTTTGAATGAATGTGTGTGATTGAGTGATTTTTATCAATAAGGGAGTAGCAGTAATACATAAGAATGCCAGCAAGGTTGTAAAACATAAAATGAAGCAAAAGATGACATAGACTTAGCATCCATGGCACAGACAACTGCTTCCTGCCACATTTTCTTCAAATTGCTGAGTCCTACTGCAGTACAGATTCCAAAGGACAACTGGTCTACCCCAAAGCACTGATGGGCACCTCTCTTCAGGGTCAGTAAGCTAGTGAGTTCCATCCCAGGATCTTTGACCAATGGAAATTTCCTACTGAAAAGTTTGGCTGAAAAAGTTTATATATTTCATGACCATCATGCCATGAGAACTTTTTTTTTAATGCCTTCTTGGAAGGTGAAAGACGTGTTTAAAGAACTTCATAAAATAAAATATGCCTTAAAGAAACCATTTATTTATCCCAAAGAATGGGTCTGAAAATAAAGAGGGGTGTACCAAATGTGGGTGTTCTTTATGCCATTTAGTTACACACACACACACACACAGCCAATGAGATGCTGTAAGGATACCAGACTGTAGCTCTTCCTTTTAAGCGTACATCTTCCAAATAAGGAACCTGGAGTTAGTTAGCTTAAAAATTTGGCTTCTGCTCGTGCACAGCTCAGTCTTTGCTTTAATGTGTTTTGTTTTGTTTTGTTTTAGAATCATTATAGAGTTACTTTTTTTAAAAAATTTACTTATTTTGTTGGTTGCAGCGCATGGACTTCTCATCGTGGGAGCATCTCCTGTGGCGGAGCCCAGGCTCTGGGCGTGTGGGCTTCGGTAGTTGCAGCTGCACTCGGCACCTGCGCTCAGTCATTTTGGCTCGGACTCGAGACCGAGGACTCAGCAGCTCGAGGGGGAGGACTCAGCAGCTCGAGGGCGAGGACTCACTAGCTCGAGAGGGAGTACTCATGAGCTCGAGGGAGAGGACTCACTAGCTCGAGGGAGAGGACTCAGCAGCTCCAGGGTGAGGACTCAGCAGCTCGAGGGGGAGGACTCAGCAGCTCAAGGGGGAGGACTCAGCAGCTCAAGGGCGAGGACTCAGCAGCTCCAGGCCGAGGGCTCCATAGTGGCACATGGGCTTTGTTCGGCGGCATGCAGAATCTTCCTGGACCAGGGATAAAACCCATGTCCCCCCCCATTGGCAGGTGGATTCTTATCCACTGTACTACCAAGGAAGTCCTAAACTTTCTTGTTTGAGTTTCTTTTTGCAGTGAGGAACCTCACACTCCTACAGAGTTCATCGTAAACCTTTAGGATATGAAACGTGAGCTTATTTCTCTGCAAAGAGCCTCTTCCTGGTGCTAGAAGCTTCTGGGCTAGCTGGTGTTAACTCTGTAGTCAGCCTGACTCCCACAGCACCGATTCTGAACCGCCTGGCCTCGGTCCACGTGGTCGGTGTGTGAGGTCAAATCTGAGACTTGGCTGCGGTCAGTCTTTGCAGTAACAGCATTCTCTTTTGACATCTGTTTCCCCCTCCCCACAGTCCCTGTAGCTTTGGGTGAACAGTTTAGTAAAGACTCAACACACTGGATGATGCAAGTTTCATCACCTTGGCCTGTGTTTTGCTGGAAGTCTGTTCATTTATGTTTGCTGTCTTTGTTAGAAAGGGAGACCTGGGGGTGTCCAGCATCTGGGTCCTGTGTGAATTAGGGTTCTAGCAGAACGCAAATGCCACACTGGAAAAGCTTTAATTTTATTGCAGTTAAGGAAGGGACTATATACTGGGTTGGAACAAAGGATGTTGAGGGTCACAGAGAGCGAGAGCCGTAGTCACAGCCAGGCACGAGCGGTGGGAAAGAAATTACAGAGAAGCTTTCGCTTCACACTCAACAGTTTCCAGCCTGCTCCTGCCACTGGTGAAAACCGAATAAAAGCCGGAAAACGAGAAGACGCAGTCCTATTCTGCAATGTCAGTGTGCTGGGTACAGGACGGGACACAGGGCTGCTTGGCGGGTGGGCGCTGAGGTGGGAGACAAGATTAGGATCACAGATCAGAAGTGCGTGCTCTGTGCCACGCGCGTTTCACCCCCTGTAGGGAAGCTGGCAGCTGGAACCGGGACTGTGGCTTACACGTCTACCTTTTGTACCAGTTTCCTCTCCAGGTTTGCTCTGGAATTATGCCCTGGCCCTAGTGGTTATTTTTACTTAAGGAAACAGAAGAGCTTTTCCCAGAAAACAAGTTTCCAAATTAAACTTACGAGGTTAGTTTTGACTCCTAAAGCAACGTTGCTTATGTTTCATGGTATTTAAAGGAACTGATTATTTAATGTGCTTTTCTATTTGCTTGTAAGCTGCTATCCTTGGACTTCCCTTAGTTATAATTGTAAGTTATGTTGCCATGGCAAGTCTGTTTCTAAACACAATCCTTTCAAGATGATATTTTTACCTAGGGGAACTCTAAAATTAGAGTCCACCCTATCACACTTCCAACTAGATTCCAGAAAGGGAGGATTTAGCACAACAGCAATTGTCTGATCTTCAAGTCAAGTTTAATTGGATTGGTTATTTCTGGAGAAGAAACATCTTTTTTTGGAAGAGAAAAGAACAAGGAAGGCATAGAGCCCCCAACTGGAGAGGATGGTGTGAAGGTGATGTGAGTTAGGAGAAAGCAGAGTTGCCTGTGTCAGAGGAAACGACTCCATCCGAAAAGCATAGAAGATAGATCGCTAAGCAGGGGTAATGGACATTTGTCTTGATTCCATCAGTTCAGTGTCTGATTCCTTTCTGGGAATCTACCACAGTGTGAATCTCTGAGATGGATCTTGCCTCCTACTCTGAAACCAGAAGGTCATGCCCCCTGACCCCCGGCAGCCTAACCTCAGGCATGGGATCACCAGTGCCTGGTCAAAATGGTGCTCTTGCTTTGACTCTGGAGTCGCTGATGCAACACAGTAGGGACAGTTTAAATGTGCGCGCTGGGGTGGCACGGGGGCCACCGTCCTGGTGATTGCAGACGGAGGAGCACAGAGCGCTGCGCTCATGGGTCAGGAAGAGGGAAGAACCGGGACCCGGGAGAAAAGAACGTGGACATTGCTCGGCGTCTCTGCCCAGCTGGGAACCAGTCTGCCTCCCAGGAACCACCGATCATCTTGGCCCCAAGGGCCCGCTCATGGTGGGACATGTTGAAGCTTAAGCTTGTCCTTCCCTCTTAATAAGACACTATCCTAGCAACACGACAATGTCAGTTATTTCATTTTAATATCCTACAGAAGTATAGCTGATTTGGCCTTCCCAGAGGATGTAGGAGACACAGATTCAATCCCTAAGTCAGGAAGATCCCCTGGAGAAGGGAATGGCTGTCCACTCTAGTATTCAGTTCAGTCCGGTCGCTTAGTCGTGTCCAACTCTTTGCGACCCCATGAACCACAGCATGCCAGGCCTCCCTGTCCATCACCAACCCCCCGAGTTCACCCAAACTCATGTCCATTGAGCCAGCTTCTTGAATCCAATGGCGGCGGCATTAACAACAGCACCAGCCGGTGATAGCTGCCGCCTTGGGAAATGATAGAGGTGTGCTTTCAGGAAGAGAGGGTGTTCTTTATTTTCATGTCCTATTTTTACACCCAGCACGGTGCCATGTGGAAAACGGGCGCTTAAAACATCTTCAAAGAACAGCTGAGTCTCCTTGAAGCTTGATTACTCAAAATTTTATGTCTTAAGAGTTGGGAAAAACAGTATAAAGGTCTTGAAAGGTGAGATTCTCTTTTTTTTAATTTATGTGGAATTTTAAAAGATCATTTAGGTGGTTTTTATTACTGATTAAAATCTGGATATGTATTCTGCTCATTAGATTTCCCCCTCTATTGACAAAAGATGGAACACGTCACACTGAATTCTAAAAGGTAATTTCATATTTTCAAGGACTATACAATGTCAACAACTGATGTGGAAATAAATCCAGGCTTGGGAGATTTTTCTGCTTAATCATTCTTAAATATCCAAATTACCTAAAGCTCCAGTATTTTCAACCCTCCCCTTCTTTGCCTTTTATTTGTTTATATTTAACACTGAAAGTGTTAAGCACAGGAGACACACACGGAATTGAGACCTTTAACATGAATGTTTATCACTCAAGAGCGGTGATGTAATACGAGAAAACAGCTGGGTAGGCTGATGGTATGCGTTTATGCATTTACAGATGGGGAAAGGGAACCGCTTCAACTCTGGTTTCTGGTGCCAAATTAGGTCCATTTTTCAGTCCAAGTTCTTGCTTCCTCCATGTAGTTCCAGCTTGGGAGTTCTCCTTCATATTTTGCACTGACATTTCAGCTTCCACGTCAGTTTCAGAACAGTCTCCCAGGCGCATAGTAACAGTCAGTGTATTCACAGCAGAAAATAATTTTGAAGGTAGACTCAGAGGGTTCAAGGTCAGAGAAGACCTTAAAGGTGATTTTTAAAAAGACCATTTGATGACTGAATCTCGTCGATAACACTCTCATCTAGCGCTCAGTCAATATTTGGATACCTCCAAGGGCAGAGACCTCTCTACCATTGGAAAGAGCCCAGTTTATCTTCGGGTAGTTTTGACTAGAAAACTCTTCACTGTTTCAAAACTGTCCTTTTGTAACTTGGAGCTAATGATCTATTTTTTTCAAGAAACTATTCACCCTGTATTACTTTAACTGCTTCTGCACCTGAATCTTTTTTCTTTAGATCAGTAACCATAACAGAATAATAATAAATCACCACAATAGCCACTGTTTATTAAGGGTCTACTATAGAGATACCAAGGGAATATTTCATGCAAAGATGGGCTTGATAACGGACAGAAATGGTCTGGACCTAACAGAAGCGGAAGATATTAAGAAGAGGTGGCAAGAATACACGGAAGAACTGTACAAAAAAGATCTTCACGACCCAAATAATCATGATGATGTGATCACTAATCGAGAGCCAGACATCTTGGAATGTGAAGTCAAATGGGCCTTAGAAAGCATCACTACGAACAAAGCTAGTGGAGGTGATGGAATTCCAGTGGAGCTATTTCAAATCCTGAAAGATGATGCTGTGAAAGTGCTGCATTCAATATGCCAGCAAATTTGGGAAACTCAGCAGTGGCTGCAGGACTGGAAAAGGTCAGTTTTCATTCCAATTCCAAAGGAAGGCGATGTCAAAGAATGCTCAAACTACCACACAATTGCACTCATCTCACACGCTAGTAAAGTAATGCTCAAAAACTCTCTCTCCAGATTGCCATTATATAATACAGCTACCGATCTGTGCTTTTAAAAGACTTAGGTCTATTCGTAGACCTTATCCCGCTGAAAATATTCACAGTAAGCGTTTTTTTATTTGTTTGTTTTTAGTGTCTCAGCATAATTCATTTCCCAGACACTTCCAGCATCACTATCTTCTCTAAATTGATTTTCATGCTTGCCAGGAACTATGAGCAGATACGTTTGGTTTCGTGATATTCAGTTTATTTGTTTTCAGACAGCTTAGATGCCTCATTTCTAGTGGTGCTGTATGTGGATATACATAAATATGTGACTGTCAACTCAATTTTCTCCTTGGAACTTTGGATTGGGTTGTAAGAGCTTTGATTCCCTCCAGAAAGTTTTGCTACAGCTGGAGAGTCTGATGTGGCTATGAGAACTCTTACTCTCCAGTTTCTCTCTTTGGCCTTAGGTTTAATGTTCTCTAGTTCTTTCACACATACAAAGAGGGCAGAGGCAATTCTCTTGTGATTCATGAAAAAAAAAAAATTTGTTTTTGAGAGGAGCAACCAGTGTAGAAAAAGAAGTATATATTGACTAAAAAGAGTGTGTGTGTGCCCTAGCATTCTTCGTACTGCAAAATGGGGACTCCAAGGTGTTTTCCAAAGCCAACAACCTGTTCTCTGATTCTCCAGACAACAACTGACATATTCAACATTTCAATTCAGTTTTAATACCAGCTACCCAGAGTCAGTGCAGATCGCAAAGTTCAAGGGCTCAGTCCCACGAGACTGCTCCCCTCCCAGCTTCAGGCACTAGTTGCAGGTCCTGGAGAGACTGCCCGTGATTCCGACTGGACTAGCTATAAACTAGGGCTTCCTATAACCCCCTCCTCAGATGTGATAATTTGCTGAAGCAGTTCATAGAACTCAGGAAGGCATTTTACGGATTTGTTATAAAGGATATGACCCAAGAACACCCAAATAGAAGACATGCATAGGACTAGGAATTGGGGGGTGGGGTGCAGAGTGTCTGTGTCCTCTGTAGGCTTTTCATCTCACAGCACCTTGAGGATTCACAGCCTGGAAGCTCAAATCTCCTTCGAGAGTTTTTATAGAATGGTTCTCCTCCCCTCCCTGGAGGTGAGAAGTAGGGCTGAAATTTCCAACTTTCTCATCATTTGATCTTTGATGTCTGGCCTCATCCTGAGACAATCTAGGGACCCTAACCTAGGTTGCTGCTACTGCTGCTAAGTCGCTTCAGTCGTGTCCAACTCTGTGCGACCCCATAGATGGCAGCCTGCCAGGCTCCCCTGTCCCTGGGATTCTGCAGGCAAGAACACTGGAGTGGGTTGCCATTTCCTTATATATAGGGGCTTATTATGAATAACAAAAGCACTCTTGTTACTCAGAAAATCCCAAAGGTTTTAGAAGCTATGTGCCAGGGACAGGAATCAAAGACCAAATGTATTTCTTATTATATCAGTACCACCAGGATATACATACAGCTTTACCTATTTCACAGTATGGGTTTTTAAAAAATTTATTTTTTTAGTGGACTTGAGTACTTCCCTGGTGATACAGTGGCTAGGAATCTGCCTGCTAATGCAGGGAACACTGGTTTGATCCCTCGTCTGGGGAGATTCCACATGCTACACAGCAACCAAGCCTGTGCACCGAAACTACCGAGGTCTGTGCACCTAGAGCCTGTGCCCCACAACGAGGGAAACCAGCACAAGAAGCCAGTGAACTGCAGCGACAATAGCCCCTGCTCGCTGCAACTAGAGGAAGCCCGTGTGCAACAAGGAAGACCCAGTGCAACCAAAAAAAAAAAAAAAAAGGATTTGAATGGATTCTGTTAGCCAGAAATTAATATTATATATCCCTAGCCTATTACTTTGTTCCTTGTGGCTGCTCAAAAAAAAAAATTGTTGACTGACTGATCTTACAGAGGCTTAGGTGCATTGACAAAAAAACATGCTTCAAAGGAAGTCCAATGGTATGATACAGGTACACACCTATGGTAGATTGTTAATCTTGCCTCTCTGAATTCTGAGTTCATGCCCTAGTGTGGCTGCCTTTCACAATTAACCTGGCCATAAATTCATTCTGTCAGTTATGTCCAACTCTTTGCAACCCCATGGACTGCAGCACGCCAGGCTTCCCTGTCCATCATGAACTCCTGGATCTTGCTCAGACTCGTGTCCTTCGAGTCAGTGATGCCAGCCAGCCATCTCATCCTGTCAATCTCTTCTTCTCCTGGCTTCAATCTTTCCCAGAATCAGGGTCTTTCCAATGAATCACTTCTTTACATCAGGTGGCCAAAGTATTGGAGCTTCAGCTTCAGCATCAGTCCTTCCAATGAATATTCAGGACTGATTTCCTTTCGGATTTACTGGTTTGATCTCCTTGCATTCCAAGGGACTCCCAAGAGTCTTCTCCAACACCACAGTTCAGAAGCATCAACTCTTTGGCAATTTTATATAGTCAAACAGCACAAAGTCAATCAGCTTTCTTTATGGTCCAACTCACATCCATACATGACTACTGGAAAAACCATAGCTTTGACTAGATGGACCTTTGCTGGCAAAGTAATGGCTCTGCTTTTTAATATGCTGTCCGGGTCTGTCATAGCTTTTCTTCCAAGGAGTATGCATCTTCTAATTTCATGGATTCAGTCACCATCTGCAGTGATTTTGGAGCCCAAAAAAATAAAGTCTGACACTGTTTCCACTGTTTCCCCATCTATTTGCCATGAAGTGATGGGACCTGATGCCATGATCTTAGTTTACTGAATGTTGAGTTTTAAGTCAGTTTTTCACTCTCCTCTTTCACTTTCATAAAGAGAGTCTTTAGGTCCTCTTTGGTTTCTGTCATAAGGGTGGTATCATCTGCATGTTTGAGGTTATTGATATTTCTCCCAGCAATCTTGATTTGGCCACAGCAGTCTTGAATCTGGCCATAGGAATTGCCTAAACCAATAGAATACTGTCAAAACGATGTCATGTGAGTTCTGGAGTCTACACAGCTTATGCCGTAACTCTCTTGGGACTTGCCATGTAAAGAAGCTCAGATAGGATAATTAATGAAGAAAGATAACCTGGGGACACAAAGAGGTCTGAGTCTTCTAGTTCCTTCAAGGCCCTAGATATATAGATGGAGTCACCTTGGGCCTCCAGCTCTTGCTGACCTACCAGCTGGATGCAGTGGCATGAATAACCAAGATGAGATCAGAAGAACCACCCAGTAATAATAAATCATTGTTTTAAGCTGGTGATTTGGGGTTGTTTTGTAGCCATAGACAGCTGAGGCAACACCCAACTTGTGATGACCAGATTATTTAGACATTAGGTGATAATAAGTATAGCATTAGACAGGAGGGGAAAGAAGAGAGAAAGAATGAGGACTAAAGGAATGTCTGAGGAGTTGCAAACAGAAGGTACTTCTATCACCTTGCATGATGACAGCTTCCTCTCAGGTGACAAATAGTGTGTGAGAAGAGACATCCTTTTGCTATAAATCACCGCTCGTGATGAGTCAGAAGAACATGCCTTACATACCCAGAGAGTAAGAGATATAATTGTCTGTAATTCATAATTAGGTGTATCTGCCTCCTCACCATTTTGTTAATCAGGTTATACTGTTTATAGCAGTCCTGTATCATACAGAAGCAAACTTGCACAACTGGAAACTGTGTGGCCATAGAAAGCATAAATATCTTTTACAAACAAGTGTATGTGTTGCCTTCCCTCCCTTTCCCCAACCCTAATTTTTGTTGAGTGGTTTTAAGAGTACCGTTGGTGGTCAGCTTCCTATGTTAATATCTTCTAGCAAGCAGCTGCTTTTTTCCTCCATGGTCTGCTCGAACTCTTGAGTTCCCAGCAGGTGCTGGAAACCCATTGGTTCTTGAGAGTTCAACTTGTGACAGTTTCAGGCAGGGTGTGCAGAAGCAGGTTGTTTGTATAGGTGGTTGTGTGGGGTTTATGTAGGTGATTTTTAAGACATGCCAGAGATTTGGGCACCCTGAAGTCTGAGTCACTCTAAGAATAAATCTCAAAGGGATTTAATTCAGTTTGAGATCACCACCAGAGATTCTTGAGAGAGGGTTTGATTGAGTTGACGTGCCAGGTGTGAGGCTGCCCATAAGCAGCCCCCCACCACTGTGGTGCTGCGTCTGTTCCTGTGTCAAGTCATTTACGCTGACTGAGGAGAGGAGCGGGTCTTGCAGGGCAAAGGAAGCAACCTGGGGAAACAGAGGCCTGTTTATCTACAGCTGCCCAGTGGAGTATGTGCTGGGGTGACTGAACATCCCCTAGATGGGACTGGCCTCAGTTTACAATGCTGTGTCACAGTAGTCCACCTGTACAGGAGAACAGATTTAAGCCTCTCATTATCTGTTCAATGTCATCTACTATGTGTCAGGCACTGATAGACGAATGAAGGATACAAACTATGTCCTCAAGCAATAGAACCTCGTTTTGTTTAGCATTGCAACATAAAACTTCTGAAGCCGAGATTAAATTAGAATAATGTGGAATTTATTGACTTCTAAATTTTAAAAGTTCTGAGGGTTAGGTGTGAGATCCCGAGACTATCTTAGAAACACTGCAATTATTGGTACAACAACTTCAGAAAAATTTCTGGCAGTACTTGCCAAAAGTGAACACATCTCTACCCTGTGACCTAGCAATTCCATTTCATGTATATACACAAAAGACAGGTACAAGAATGGGCACAGCAGCACTACTCATAATAACCAATCATCCATTGCTGGTAGAATCATGTGTCCTTTAGAGAGAAGGCAGGAAGTATTTACTTTTGTATGCTGCTGCTGCTGCTAAGTCGCTTCAGTCGTGTCCGACTCTGTGTGACCCCATAGATAGCAGCTTACGAGGTTCCTCTGTCCCTCGGATTCTCCAGGCAAGAACACTGGAGTGGGTTGCCATTTCCTTCTCCAGTACAGGAAAGTGAAAAGTGAAAGTGAAGTCGCTCAGTCGTGTCCGACTCTTAGTGACCTCATGGACTGCAGCCTACCAGGCTCCTCCATCCATGGGATTTTCCAGGCAAGAGTACTGGAGTGGGGTGCCATTGCCTTCTCCATTTTGTATTGCAAATTGGCTTAATAACAACAAAAAATTAAGTTATTGTCTGGTTGAAGAGATATTGGAGAACCAAAGTGTAAAGCCATGAAATCAGAAGATGCTTACTCCTTGGAAGAAAAGTTATGACCAACCTAGATAGTATATTCAAAAGCAGAGACATTACTTTGCCGACTAAGGTCCGTCTAGTCAAGGCTATGGTTTTTCCTGTGGTCATGTATGGATGTGAGAGTTGAGCACCGAAGAATTGATGCTTTTGAACTGTGGTGTTGGAGAAGACCCTTGAGAGTCCCTTGGACTGCAAGGAGATCCAACCAGTCCATTCTGAAGGAGATCAGCCCTGGGATTTCTTTGGAAGGAATGATGAGGTCCCATCACTTCATGGGAAATAGATAGAGAAACAGTGGAAACAGAGTCAGACTTTATTTTTTTGGGCTCCAAAGTCACTGCAGATGGTGACTGCAGCCATGAAATTAAAAGATGCTTACTCCTTGGAAGAAAAGTGATGACCAACCTAGATAGTATATTTAAAAGCAGAGACATTACTTTGCCGACTAAGGTCCATCTATCAAGGCTATGGTTTTTCCTGTAGTCATGTGTGGACGTGAGAGTTGGACTGTGAAGAAGGCTGAGCTCCGAAGAATTGATGCTTTTGAACTGTGATGTTGGAGAAGACTCTTGAGAGTCCCTTGGACTGCAAGGAGATCCAACCAGTCCATTCTGAAGGAGATCAGCCCTGGGATTTCTTTGGAAGGAATGATGTTAAAGCTGAAACTCCAGTACTTTGGCCACCTCATGCGAAGAGTTGACTCATTGGAAAAACTCTGATGCTGGGAGGGATTGGGGGCAGGAGGAGAAGGAGACGACAGAGGATGAGATGGCTGGATGGCATCATGGACTCAATGAACGTGAGTCTGAGTGAACTCCGGGAGATGGTGATGGACAGGGAGGCCTGGCGTGCTGCGATTCATGGGGTCGCAAAGAGTCGGACACGACTGAGCGGCTGAACTGAACTGATAGTTCAGACGGGCTTCCCAGGTGGCGCTAGTGGTGAAGAGCCTGTCTGACAAGGCCGGAGACTTGAGACGCAGGTTCGATCCCTGGGTTGGGAAGATCCCCTGGAGGAGGGAATTCCTAACCACTCCATTATTCTTGCCTGGAGGATCCCATGGACAGAGGAGCCTGGCTGGCTACCGTCCAGGGGGTCACCAAGAGCTGGACACGACTGACTGACTTTCACTTAGAGAGGTGATTATTTAAGGACAGAGTTCCTAGAAAGAAAGAATCTATGCCATGAGAAGGCCAGACCCACACTGCGCGTTTTTTAAGGTGGATGGACGCAGGCACCGTGGTCTTTTCCCGGCATCCTTGGCTTCATCGGATGTGCACCCTAAGCCCCCTGGGATGAAGTGGGTGTTTATTTGTCCTACCGCAGTCCCGGATGTTTCCGTGGGGAGGTTCATCACTCCCACTTGTGGCTTTCAAATCCGGCAAACATATTAACAGATGCAGAAAATGCCCAGAGGATGACGCAGAAGCCCTTCTTTGCTTAGCATTTCCTGAACTTTCTATAGACTGGGTTCACACTCGTTCTTGGATAAAAACCCATCCCTGCCACCTCACTTCCTCCATTTGTTTATTTGTTAAACCCAGAGATGTACACAAGGCATCTGACGCAAGAAAGTCTAAGCTAGTCCCTATTAACTGGAAATGTTAATCTGCATCACTAAAGGAAGCCAGGTGGTCAGCGGCCCCCACATCCACAGGGTGATTTTACTCAACAGTAACAAGTCATACACAAATCGGTTTCCATGGTTTGTTCAATGCAGCCGCTTTGCAGGTGGCGGACAAGACACAGCTTGTCTCTGCACGTTAAGGCACAATAATCTCTGTCACATTTCCCCCCAGCACGTTGCAGTCTGGTGTTTGATAAATGCAAGGTTTGTCTGGGAGGGAGATTTTGCCCTGGCGCCTGAGGTCTCACGGAAGATGGCCCTGACTGTGCTGCTTTGTCTGCTCTCTTTTCAGTCTCAATTGCCTTTTGTTTATCCTGCAAGAAATGTCTCTCTCAAGTGCATGCGGGACGTTGAAGAATTCCTTTCTGATCTGAACTCAGTGGAGCCCAAAGAATATGCTCTAAGAAGTAAGTAGGTTTTCCCTGGCCCATTGGGTGGCTGAACACGGGGTGGACAGGTCTGGACTTGGGATGTTCTAGAAGAGCTCTTGAGAATTAAAAACCCAGGACCAAATAGGAAAGAGAAGAGATGTTCATTTTACAGTTTGCACCAGGAATCAAGAAGGAAGAAGGAATTTTAACTGCAGAAGGCACTTGAGAGGGTGGTATTAATTCCAGCCAGAAGGAATCTCATGAGAACCAGGTTCTCAATGAGATGAAGATTATCTGTAAATTGTATGATGCCGTTTACTATTTTTGAAGTTGATAACATTTCACCACTGTACGAGATAGCTTGGTTTATTTCTTTCTCTAGACATTTCGTCTTCATTCGATAAAGAATTGCTTCACTATTTAGGAAACAGGTCTGCCCATTGTATGTTTGATGATATATTCTGAGGAGTATTTCTGGTGAACGTATTGGCTCAGATTGTATATAATAAGTTCGATTGTAGCCAGACCTCTCTGCATGCAATATGGGTGGACAGCAGGCTGCAGTAATTTTATTTTTTGTTAGTTTTCCAGAATTATTTTCACAGCTAAAGGGACATATACATCCGTGCCAGAAAGTGGCAAGAAATCAGATTCATTATCAGTGGGATAACCTCTCCAGGAGAATGATTCCTTCTGGATGCTGATGTAAACCGCTAAGGAGGAAAAATGTAAAAACTCACTTTTTCCAAAGTCAGAAACATTCTCCCAGCAATTTTCATTTCCATTTAACACATGAATAATTTACTTTGTATTGAGAAATCCAAATAGGAACATAATATACATTATACTACTACTACTGCGTCGCTTCAGTCGTGTCCGACTCTATAAACAAAAGTTTGATCTAATATTGAGTAATTCAAAACAGCACATGACTTGAAGCAATTACTTCAAATTATATGTTCTTGTAGTTAATGAAATGATAGGGTAATATGAATCCAATGGATTCAATAACCATCTGCAAGTTTTATTTTGGAATTGATTATGTTTTTCTGTAATACTTGGTGATATTGACAGGGAACATTCAGACAAACACAGGCCAAATAAGCTGGCCAAGAAAATCCAGAAGGGTGCGGTGAGTCCTGGTGATGTGATGGAGGGAGGTACTGTCCTCGCTAGTCACGGCCTTGTTAGTGCTTTCTTTGTCTCATACGTTACTCTAGTCACGCACCGTCCCTGGTCCCTCTGTAGGCACATGGAAACTGAAACCTTATTTTTTTTCAGTTATAGAAGTGTCCCAAAGTCGAACGGGCCAAGAAAGAGCTGAGTGATGAATATAAATGGGGTAGAAGGCCATCAGTTAATAGATGAATACTACGGTCTGGTGGTGTAACTGAGTTTCGTTCTAATGCTTCCCCAACGCCCTTGACCTCGTTGCTTTGACGTGTTGCCTGAGACTTTTGAGCCTAGAACGTGGTTCTGACCTTTGTGCTCAGTGTGGTTTTCCGGACAGTCGTGTGGATGGAGAAATAAGGAAAGTCAGTGTTTAGAGGATGTTTACATGGCGAGTGCTGCTCCCAGTCCAGGGCAAGAGTGTCTCTCGTTTAGTCCTAATGCCCTTTCCCACCCGTGGGAGGGCATTATTTTCTCCTCTGTTTCATCAGTGAGCCACAAAGATGCAAAGCATCTTACCAAAATAAGTGATGCAGGTAGGATTTGAAACCAGGTCATCTGATTCCCAAGCCTGCATTTTCAGTTACTGCCCCAAATAAACAGCAACAGAGAAACAAGACCAAAAATAGTCATCAGCAAAAAAAAAAAAAAGAATGAAGCAGAAACACATGTATCAATATGAAGGGAATATGCAGAATTAACATCAAGGAAAAAGGTCGTGGAAGAATATATAGCAGGTTAAGTTTCAAAAATGCAAGTTAAGGTGCTCTACTGCTTTGGGGGACATACGTACCTAGTACACATGGGAAGAAATGCATGAGAATGATAACCTCCAAATTCAGGAGGTTAGAGGTTGCAGTGGGGATGGTGAGGGTGGGGATGTCACTGGGGATCCATCAGGGTCAAGTTGTGTTTTTTAAGCTGGGCGACCGCAACACAGGTGTTTCTTGTTTTTTTTCTTTGTGCCTTTTTAAGACATTAAATGTTGCCTGGTAATGTTGTAAAACTCCATCCCCAATCCAAAGCACAGAGACGACACCAGCAGAACCTCTGATAATGGGTGGGGTCTGAAGAATTAAGTGGAGGGAGAGGGTGCTTGAAGTTCAGGCAGACGTGTTTGTTTTTGCAGAAGGGAAATGGCGTCTGCTGCCGTGGAACAGGAGAGAGCTTGGTCTTAGAGCCTGAGACAGACACTCTGTCTGGCAGAGGAGGCTGGATTGGAGAGGGTGGAGCTTATGGGAGGGACGAATCCGGGAGCACTTCTCTAAGATGAGGTTTCCTTGCGTCCTTCCCTGCATCTTCTCCATTAAAGGGAACAGACTCCAGCCATCGCTATTTGAAGGCTTTCCTGTTGCCACCCTCTGGGCCCCTGTCTGATTCTGTCCCCCACCTCTGCCCCTCTGCTTCTGATTTCTTGTTTTATTTATTTGTCTATCTCTGGCTGCCCTGGGTTTTTGTTGCTGTACTCGGGCTTTCTCTGTTGCCTCTCACCTTGGGGCTCCTTCTGCCGTGGGGCACAGGCCCAGGCCGAGGGCTGCAGCAGTTTCGGTGGCAGGCTCGTCAGCTGTGGCCTGTGGGCTCTAGAGAGCTGCCTTAGTAGCTGCGGGCCCCAGGGTTAGCTGATCCAGGGCAACCTGGGATCCTCCAGGCCAGAGACCGACCAGTGTCTCTTGCATTGCAAGGTGGATATTCTTAACCACTGGACCACCAGGGAAGCTCTTGTTTCGCTTTTATACTCCACAATCCACAGCAATCTACATCCAATCACTTACATGAAAAGTGCAGCCTCAAAGATCTCTGGCATCTTCTCTGCTGACTAGTCATTTCTTTCATTTTCTTTCTCCTTGACCACGGTGGTGTCAACTATCTTCCTTCTTAACACTCGCTTCTTTCTAACTCAAGGATCGTCCTTCCTTATGGGGATCTGTCTTCTCTCTCCACCTCTCTCTGCCTGTATCTTCCCACCCGCTCCTTTCCTTGCTGTCCCTCCCTTGTAAACAGAACCCCATTTTAGGAGCAAGGCATCGCTCCACAGACTCTGCTGGGCGGGCAGGCCTGGCACCTGGGTGCTCGTCTTGTTTAGGCTGAGAACCAGCTGTGTGCTTGGCCCCAGCCAAGCCATGTCACTCTGCTGAATGAGTTTTCCCACCCATGAAGTGGAGAGCTGTGCTTCTTGAAGTGTGAGGCTCTGCAGCAGCTTGAAAATACTCTAATTTCTCCGCTCAGCAGTCTGCTCCAGCCGGGGTCGAGTGTTTAAGCTGAATGTCCAACACAGGGACTTTTAAGGGGTAAATCACATAAATTAACGATTGGGTAGAGCATGTTAGGGAGAAGGGGAATGGCAACCCACTCCAGTGTTCTTGCCTGGAGAATCCCAGGAACGCAGGAACCTGGTGGGCTGCCATCTATGGGGTCGCACAGAGTCGACACGACTGAAGCGACTTAGCAGCAGCAGAGTATGTTAAGAACAAAAGGAATGAATACTCAAAAGTCATCGCTTCCTAACGGTTGTGGTGCGTCTGGCCATCATCTGCACTCTTTAAATGTTTTTGAATTTTTGATTTGTGTGGTTTGTTTGGCTGTGCCAGGTCTCAGCTACAGCACGCGGGGTCTGCAGTCGTGCCCTGTGGCACGTGGGACCTTTAGCTGCGGCTTGTGGGATTTAGTTCCCTGATCAGTTCCTAGGCCTCCTGCACTGGGAGTGGGAACTCTTAGCCATTGGACCCTCAGGGAAGTCCCCGTCATCTGTACTCCCGAACGAGCCTGTGTGGTGGAAATGGACTGCTGGGCTACTGCCCGTCGGCGTCCGAGCTCAAGCTCAGGGCCGGCAGGCTGGGGGCTTGAAGTCAGCGGCGGCAGTTTATTTACTGTGTGAGTCAGCAGCCCCTGCAGGTCAGGGCTTGTGCTGATGACTGTCTAGACTTCAGAAGCTGATGGAGAAATGTTACAAATGAGAACGTACACTGTGTTTATGTCTATAGACTTCGCATTATAAATAGCACCCAAAACTGTCATTCAGCAAAAACATGGCTCACATCCTGGACGAATGGGTGAAGTTCTGGCATATCTTCCTGGCTTCACATCCGTATTACTCATGAAGATGGACAAAAATATCACCCGCCGTTTATGTGGGGATGACACTCATTGGTCGCATAGGCAAAATCACAGATTGGCAACAGAAAACGAGCATTTGGCAAAAATTAATGAAAGCATTCTGTGAGCATCAGTTGGCTACGTGTGGAATTTATAACAAGGAGTATTATTACTTTTTAAATGATATATACATTTTTAGTGAGACATAGCTCATTTTGTTTTTAATATTTATTTGGCTGTGCCGGGTCGTAGCCTGTGGGACCTAGTTCCCTGACCAGGGATCGAACGCGGGTCTGTGGCATTGGGACTCAGAGTCTCGCCCCTGAGCCACACTTCCTCCTGTTTTCCCTTCCCTTTTGTCCTATCACCGCTTTTGGCTCTCCACCCCCACACCTACTTGTTTTCCTTGCTGTATTTCTAATATTAGATTTTAATACAAAATAGTGAATTCGTTTGGTGGATTTGTTTAGTCATAAGCCGTGTCCGGCTCTTTTGCGACCTCATAGGCTGCAGCCCGCCAGGCTCCTCTGTCCATGGATCTCCCGGGCAAAAACACTGGAGTGGGTTGCCATCTCCTCTCCAGGGGATCTTCCTGACGCAGGGATCAAACACTGCTTCTCCTACATTGGCAGGCAGATTCTTTACCACTGAGCCACCCAGGAAGCCCTTAGTGAATATGTGATCCTCATTAAATGCATGTGGAGATCGAGGTATGTCTATGCATCCATATACCCTTTCATTCTAATCTGGGGCCTTCCTGCCTTTGGCTTTATTATGTATGTTCTAGAATAATGCTTTCACGTCTCCCATCTGAATATCTTAGCTTCTTCCATCTTGCCTTTCTTCACCTGGAAACTAAGAAGGGTTTATGCTCTTCTGTGTTGGCACTTGATATAAATGTTTTAATATATAATTTAAAGAGCAGATAATGAGCAGATGACCAGAACACAGAATAGAAACACCACTGAAAGGAGGCTCTTTTTTTTTTTTTTTTATTGTCACCTTCAACTTTATTCATCGCTGAAAGGATGATGGTCAGCGTTCCAGGGATGCCCCATGCACTGGCATGAAACAGCAGGGCTTTCTTCTCAATAGCTTCACTACCTCACTTTGGCACGGCTGCCAAGAACCACGTGATGGTAAGAATCACCCACCAAATGCTGCCAGCCATAGTAAAAAAAAGAGTATCATAAAAAGCACGATACAGGCTTTGTTATGAGATCCTCGGGTCACTGTGGAAGCCTTATACTGTGCAGGGCTGGGTGCATTGCAGGCGACTCAGTCCTCAAGCAAAAATCCAATAAAGAAAGTTAATGACGCCATCATGTAGCAGACGGCATAAATTATAATGGGTCTTTCAGGATAACGGAATCTTATCACATCAATCAAAAAAGTTAAAAAAATAAACAATGTGGCAGAGAGGCAAATGATGGAAATCAATCCTATGAAATACCGAGCAAATGAAAGCTCTTCGCTCCTAAAGTACATATTTGGACAAGGAGGTGAACAGTCACGCATGTGCAAAAAGGAACAGCCAAGATCAGGATCGATTTTCAGCTCTCGGGGACACCAAAAGCCATGGTCCTCCTGCACTGCCACTGAGGCGCCTTCAGGAGGATCGCCAGGGAAATTCAGGTCCACCGGCCGAGGATGCGGCTCACCACAGTCCAGGAACCTCCATCGTTAAAACTGCTGTCTGTTGGTCATAATGATTCAGAAGACTGGGCGTGAAGGCAGTGTTATAAGGCAAATCCTGGCACATCGTCAAGGTGATAGGCGCAAAGAAAACAAACCGTGCCCACCTAGATGGCCCACAAACATAGTCAAGGGCCACAGACAGAAGACGACCCAACTCATAGGCATGCTTTCCCCACTGGATGGGTTCAGATGACCAGGCCTCCTCAGTATGTGCTTTAGATCTTTGCACACCTGCAGGTCTCAGCTTGAAAGTCCTTCTTCTGTCTTACTGTTAAGTTCTTCAAACAGAATTACTCTTTGCACCGTCAGAGGTTTGTTAGCTTGGTCTCACAAAGGGCATGTGTTTTTGGTTTCACAATACGGGGAAATGATGTCATCTTGCCTCTTCATTTTATGACATCGGATCCCATGTGGCCAACGTGTCAAGTTGATCAACCACATTCCCAAACAGCAGATTCCATCTTAGGAGAAGAGCTCTTTCTTCCTTTGACTGAAATATCTCACACCTCGGGGCCCGGCTCCCATTCAGGATAACGGAATCTTATCACATCAATCAAAAAAGTTAAAAAAATAAACAATGTGGCAGAGAGGCAAATGATGGAAATCAATCCTATGAAATACCGAGCAAATGAAAGCTCTTCGCTCCTAAAGTACATATTTGGACAAGGAGGTGAACAGTCACGCATGTGCAAAAAGGAACAGCCAAGATCAGGATCGATTTTCAGCTCTCGGGGACACCAAAAGCCATGGTCCTCCTGCACTGCCACTGAGGCGCCTTCAGGAGGATCGCCAGGGAAATTCAGGTCCACTGGCCGAGGATGCGGCTCACCACAGTCCAGGAACCTCCATCGTTAAAACTGCTGTCTGTTGGTCATAATGATTCAGAAGACTGGGCGTGAAGGCAGTGTTATAAGGCAAATCCTGGCACATCCTCAAGGTGATAGGCGCAAAGAAAACAAACCGTGCCCACCTAGATGGCCCACAAACATAGTCAAGGGCCACAGACAGAAGACGACCCAACTCATAGGCATGCTTTCCCCACTGGATGGGTTCAGATGACCAGGCCTCCTCAGTATGTGCTTTAGATCTTTGCACACCTGCAGGTCTCAGCTTGAAAGTCCTTCTTCTGTCTTACTGTTAAGTTCTTCAAACAGAATTACTCTTTGCACCGTCAGAGGTTTGTTAGCTTGGTCTCACAAAGGGCATGTGTTTTTGGTTTCACAATACGGGGAAATGATGTCATCTTGCCTCTTCATTTTATGACATCGGATCCCATGTGGCCAACGTGTCAAGTTGATCAACCACATTCCCAAACAGCAGATTCCATCTTAGGAGAAGAGCTCTTTCTTCCTTTGACTGAAATATCTCACACCTCGGGGCCCGGCTCCCACGGGCTGCGGCGCCAGCCGGGGGTGGCCGCAGGTCCCTCATGTGAACGGAGCCAGCCAGGGGAATGGTAACTGACTGTAGTGTTCTGCGGCACGCGCCTTGGAGTGATGGCTGGAAGCGGGATCTTTATAGGTGTGGTCAAGTTACGGCAGGGCTGTGCTGGACTGTTATTCAGCCGCCCAGTCGTGTCCGACTCTTTGAGCCCCCTGGGCAGCACGCCAGGCTTCCCTGTCCTTCACTGTCTCCCAGAGCTGCTCAAACTCATGTCCAGTTGAGTCAGGGATGCCATCCAACCATCTCATCCTCTGTCACCCCCTTCTCCTCCTGCCCTCGATCTTTCCCAGCATCAGGATCTTTCGCATTAGGGAGGGTCCAAATCCAATGACTCACGTCCATATGAGAGGGAAGTACGGGAATTCCCTGGCGGTCCAGTGCTTTGGATGCCAAGCTTCCATTGCGGGGAGCACGGGTTTGACCCCTGGTTGGGCAACTAAGATCCCATGTGCCATGTGGTGTGGCCCAAAAATTAAAAAAACAGAAGAAACATACACACAGACACAGACACCCAGGGAAAAATGCTGCCTAACAACTAGGGCAGAGGAGGAAGGCATGTGTTTAAAAGCCAAGGATCTCCAAGGACGGCAGGCAGATTCTCCTCCGGAGCCTCTCGAAGGAACCGACCCTCCTGAGCCCTTGATTTCAGACTTCTAGTCTCCAGAACCATGGGACAAAAAACTTCTGTTGTGTCAGGCCACCCGGCTAGTGGTATTTGTTAACACAGCTGTAGGAAACAGATACAGAGAGCTATGGCCTCTCAAAACCAACCACCCTCCAGAATAGAAAACCATGTGTTTATTATCTGAGATGAAAATAAAAAGCAAAGCAAGCGGTCCCAGGTAGGTCTTGGAACTCATTTTCCTTGCGATGTCCCAGGCCCACCCACGGCCACTCCATCCAGTCGAAGCAGACTCATTTGCGGCCCTCTCTGCAGGGGAGGCCTTTCAGGGGGAGTCGATTTATATGGAATTTAAACTGCTCAGCATATTGAGGCCTCAGTGGTTTCACATAATGTCTGCATTTTCCTGCACTTTGTTCCTCGGGGAAACAGGACGGTGGAGGGAGGTTTCTGGCTCCTGGGCAGCCAGCAGGGTTTTTCATTTCCTGTTTTCTGCAACCTCCGCACATCCTTGAAATCTTCCCCAAGCAGCTACTTCTGCTATAAAACTCTCTTAACCCTTCGAGTCCCTCCTCCCCGGCCCTCAGCCCTCAGCCCACTCTAACAGTCGTGTTGCTGAACTTCCTCCTCTGACTGATCACCCCGTCCCGCTGGCTTCATCATTTATCTCTGGAGGGATTATTTCCTATCTGCCCGTCTCATCCTCTCTTCTGAAAACCGAGGCTTGGTACAGGGGGCAGCTAGCCAGGCAAGGACCCAGCCTTGCCTCTGGTCTCTGGCCCTCAGTGGATGGCTGACCATCTACTTGATTTAAGTTCTCAGCACATTGCCTCTTTTCCCATCTAGCTGTCAGTCTGGAGGGCATTTTATTCAAGGCCACCCCCTCCACCAGTGCTGAAGCTAGGGTCAGAAAAGATCCTGAAACCAAGGAAAGCTCACAATACAGAACCAGACAGAGTGGGCTTCACTGAAATTTCTGGGTTAACTGGATTTCAAATATCCATGTTGTGGCAGACTGAAACCTAGGTCTCCAGAGACCCCTCATTCTAACCCCTGGGACCTGTGACTATTACCTTATATGGAAACAAGTTGTTGTTCACTGGCTCAGTTGTGTCTGACTCTTTGTGACCCCGTGGACGGCAACACGCCAGGCCTCCCTGTCCATCACTATCTCCCAGAGCTTGCTCAAACTCATGTTCATTGAGTTGGTGATGCCCTCCCACCATCTCATCCTCTGTCGTCCCCTTCTCCTCCTGCCTTCAGTTTTTCCCAGCATAGGGTCTTTCCCCAATGGGTCAGTTCTTTGCATCAGGTGGTCAAAGTATTGGAGCTTCAGCATCAGTCCTTCCGAGGAATATTCAGGGTTGATTTCCTTTAGGATGGACTGGTTGGATCTCCTAGCTGTCCAAGGGATCTGCAGATATGTTTATGTTAAAGATTTTGAGATGAGAAGGTTACCCTGGCTTACCCAGGTGGACCCTAAATACAATCACAAGGATCCTTAGAAGAGGGAAGGGAGAGGAGAGTGGGGGGAGATTTGACACAAAGGAGAAGATGCAACCACAGAGACAGAGATGGAGTGACATGACCGCAAGCCAAGGGCCGCTGCCTGCCACGAGAGGCTGGAAGAGGCAAAGGATGATGGGTTCTCCCCCGAGGTGTCCAGAAGGAGCACAGGCCTACTGACAAGTTGATTTTGGCTCAGTGATGCTGATTTGGACCTCTGGCCTCCAAAACTGTGAGAAAATAAATCTCCGTGTCTTCTCTATCATGTATTTGGCTGTGCTGGGTCTTGGCTGGGCACACAGGACCCTTGCTGCACCATGCAAGGTGCTTCCTTACAGGGCAGGGACCCGCTAGTTGTGGCCCTGGGGCTCGGCAGTTGCCACGTGTGGACTTCGTTGCTCCTGAGAATGTGGGATCTTAATTCCCCAACCAGGGATCAAACCAGCACCCTCTACATTGCAAGTGAAAAGTGCTCAGTCGTGTCTGACTCTTCGCAACCTCACAGACTGTAGCCCACCAGGCTCCTCTGCCCACGGAATACTCCAGGCAAGAATATTGGAGTGGGTAGCCATTCCCTTCTCCAGGGGACCTTCCCAAACCAAGGATCGAACCCAGGTCTCCTGCACTGCACCAGGCACATTCTTAACCACTAGACCACCAGGGAAGTCCACATTTCTGTGGTTTTAAGTCACCAAGTTTGTGATAATTTGTAACAGCAGTCACAGGAAACTAATATACATACTATTCTCGTCGTGGAAGTCCGAGTTTAGTAGTTGGCCAGACGCAAGGTGGACTGCCAGGAGACGTTTGCAAAGAACATGATTAGGAATTTGGATATTAGATTGATAGCCATTCATGTCTTTAATCCACAAGGAGACCCCTGACAACTGATGCTTAGCATTTTTGTGCGTCAGCCGCAGAGCAAGGACTATTCAATTCTAGTTTTAAAAAATCTCCAGTGTGACACAGCCATCTGGTAGGTGCTTAATAAATATTTTCTGTAGATGCTGAAGATGACTTATGCTTTCAGGATTTGTTTATGGCTAAGCATTCTAGAAGCTTCTGCTGCCTTCACCTTCCTGATATAGATAGGTGCATTCATATTTTAAAATTTAAGATCACTGACCAAGGTCTTTCCTCCATTTAAAGCCACAAATTGATCGATTCTGCATTTTAATATCCACATATCGTCACCAAGAGAGAAAACGTGTCTGCCAATTAGCTCAGCAGAATTATTTTCAATCTTTTGGAAATGAAAACTTGGAACAACCGCCGTGTGATTTGAAGTAGCAGGTGGAATTAAACTTTAGTTTATTCTATCCCTCCCTCCCGTGAAAATCACAGTGTATTTAGATCGGGATGGGGGCCCCTGGCTGGCATCTCAGGATCTCGACAGAAACTAATCAAGGGTGAGGCAGGAAAAGGACAACCTGTCCATTCGAATTCATAATCAGAAAGGAAGTAAATCAAATTGGAAATGTCCACAGCATGCAAAATAACCTCAGCTAGAAAACCATAAAACCAATCCATTTACAAAATAAAACACCAATTGGAAAGAAAACTAGAGTTTAATCTTCTCAAATGAAGAATTAAGTATCTCTCTCTGTTTGTCCTTCAGAGACTCATCCAAGGATCAAGACAGGCTCTTACAGCTCCAGATCCTTAAACTTTAGGCTACTGGGTTTGGGACACTTAGTGATGAAGAAGGGAATTTGGAAACTATGCAGTCTGTTTCTAATAAGGGTCTTCCCAGATGGCTCAGGCAGTAATGAATCCAACTGCAATGCAGGAGACACAGGAGACAGAGATTTGATCGCTGGGTCACGAAGATCCCCTGGAGAATGAAATGGCAATCCACTTCAGTGTTCTTGCTGGAAAACCCCATGGACAGAGGAGCCTGGTGGGCACAATCCACGGGGTTGCAGAGTCTGACATGACTGAGCGCACACACATGCGTTTCTAATAAGTACATCCAGCTTTGTTCTTGACAGAGAAGAACTTAGATTCGTGGAGGTGAATTTGGGGCATTCGAACTTACGTTTTTCAAAATTTAAGGCAATCAATTCAGTGAATGTTTATTGACCTCTTGGTCTGAAACGTCCGCGGACGAAGGCACAGCCCCTCCGTCACGGGGGAGACGGCCAGCGTGACAGGCCTTCTACCGTGATGGACTAGGCAAGAGTCTGGGCGGCTTCCTGGGGCGGACCATCCCCCACCCCAGACTCCCAGGGTGATTCAGCGTTCAAAGGGCAGACAGGAAGGAGGGACATTCCAGGCAGAAAGACAGACAAGTGCGGGCCTGGTGCCTCCTGTATAATGGGGCAGAGGAAACAGCGTGGGTGTGGGCGATGGGCCTGGAGAAGCAGGTCTGGTCACGAAAGGCCTTTTAAGCTGAGCTCGAGTCTGGAATTGATCTGAAAGAGCACAGCAATCAAGCCGGACTGCACAGAGCATCTCCTGGGAGCTTTTTTTTCTTTTAAAGTCTGTTACGACTTTCATTTCCCAACAATGACCAGGCTAATACAACATAATTTGCAGATATAACTGCCCTCCACTAATTGTATTTTGTCCTATACTTTTCAATATTGTACAATTACAATCTTTGATAATTAAAAAAACAGAAAAAAAGGGGGGAAGCTATTAACTAAATGGAGCAATGTCAAATAAGCTGCAAAAATAAAATTATATCCTGGGAACTTTTGAAGAAACAATTAATGCCCACGCCTCTCCCCTGACCGATTAAGTCACTCTGTGAGGAGGAAGCCTGGGCCTTAGCATATTTTTAAAAGTTGCTCCAGGTGATTCTAATGTCTGTCCAGGATTGAGAATCTTGGCTCCAGATAAGAGATCTGCCAGGTTTTTCTCTAAAGAAGCAGATGGTAAATATTTTCCACCTGTGGGCCTTAACAGTCTCTGTTGCAACTATTCAGTTTTGTCTGCATTAACAAAGCAGTGTTGGTGATATGTAAACAAATGAGATGGCTATATTGCAATAAAATCATGTATAAAAGTAGGCAGGCCCAGAGTTTACTAACTCCTGCTCGAGATTATGGAATACCTGTGAAGAAATTGTTAAAATACTGGTTGTAAAGTTTCTGTTCATATTTTATTGTTTATACACTCTATTTGTTAAATAATATGTGATTCTCACAATCATCAGTTACTTAGACTTCCTTCTCCGAGAGCTGTCTGTTCATATCCTGAGCAGATTTTCAATCAGTTACTTTGACGTTTAAAAAATTTCTGATTTCTAAGGTTCTTTATATGATCTGAATACAGTTCTTTTCTAAAACTATGATTTTATTTATTTGTTTCTGGCTGAGCCGGGCGGTCTCTGTTACCGTGAGCTGGCTTTCTCTAGCTGCGGTGCAAAGGCTTCCTGCAGCGGCTTCTCTTGGGGGGAGCGTGGCTCTAAGGCCTGAGAGCTCAGTACTGGCACACGGGCTTAGCTGCTCCACACCATGTGCAGTCTTCCCGAACCAGGGATTGAACCTGTGTCCCCTGCACTGACAGGTGGATTTTTCTCCCACTGGACCACCATGGAGGTCCTGAATACAATTTTTTTTTCTGAATGCAATTCTTTATCCAAGTTATTAATACAGTAGATACATCCTCTCCCTTGACAGTTACCTTTAACTTTTGTTCATGGTGCCTTGGAGGTGTTGTAAGGAGGGGAGGGACTTGGTCAGTCTTGTGATTTGGGCTGTTTAGCTTAAAAGATGATCACTGGCTGTAAGTGACCGTGGTTGTCAGCTCTAAGGTTCTGAGTGTGGTCAGAGCTGAGGAGAGTCACTCCCACGGGAGGGAAAAGGGAGGAGTCAGTTATACTCATTCTAGCAATAACCCAGAACCATAAAAAAGAGGCCAGTGACATCAGATCCCCACTGTTAAGCCCAAGCTGCCTGCGCAGGAGAACGAAGAGGAGAGGGTTCAAGGTGAAGGTCAGGTTACCTTCAGCAGCTCAGCAGGGACCATCTTCCCAGTTATGGCCAGGAAGTCTTCAAAATAACAAACTACTTTCTTAAAAAGCACTCACGTAAGCAAATGCAATTGCTTCAACCTGATTTCTGCATTAAGTCTCAGGAGCCCAGTTATTAGTAAAAGCAGAGACAGAAATGCTGTGTAATTTGCCCAACTGTTTCTGGGGTTTTCTCCCCACTCATTCTAAGGAAGATCAGTATCTTTATTTACAGATAAGAACTGACAACCAAAACAGTTCTGTGTATTTTAGAGGGCAAAAAGTTATAGGTTAAGATTAAAATGAATTTGAACACACAGCTCTGATTCTTATTTGCTAGTTTGAATACTCAGCCCTGATTCTTGCTAGCAACAAAAAGAAGTAGATTTGTGTCGTAGTGTATAGTACTTGTCAGCTCTGTGCTTCAGATTTCTCACTGTCCTGTCACTTAACAACGATGTGACTTGAGCTCCCTGTTCCTCAGAAACTGACATTGGTCCAATGCATGGGTATAGTTCTAAAATGTGCTAAAATGACACATGTGTAGATTTGTGTAACTCATACCACAATCAAGACACAGGTATTCATCACTGCAAATCTACCTCTTGTTACCACTTTGTAGACATACGCAACCCCCTCCCTCCACCATCGCCACCGTCATAACCCTTAGCAACCAGTTATAATTATGTGTGTTGTGTATTAAGTCGATTCAGTAGTGTCTGACTCTTTGTTGACCCAGTGGGCTGCAGATAACCAGATAACTTCTCTGTTTCTGGGATTCTCCAGGCAAGAATATTGGAGTGGGGTACCATGCCCTCCTCCAGGGGATCTTCCCGACCCAGGGACTGAACCCACGTCTTTTACGTCTCCTGCATTGGCAGGCGGGTTCTTTACCACTAGCACCGCCTGGGAAGTTATAGTTGTTCCAGAAAATAAAAAGTGTGAAAGCTGACCAACTCGCTTTATACATTTGGCTGTAATTTTATTATAAAATGAGAAAAGGGGGGAAAAAGTGGTCCAACGATCAGAGAGAAATAAATAAGGCCATAGACCTATTGAGAAAGTTCAACAAAATCTCCAGGTTCCAGAACAAATTACAAAAATTAATAGCAGTTTTCCACACAAGCAACAATCAGTTGGAAGCCATTGAAATTAAAACACCAAGGAAAATAGCAAACTATACACTATCTAGGAACGTTTATGTAAAATGTTTTTTTGTTTGGCTGTGCAGCTCGGCCTGTGGGATCTCAGTTCCTCTACCAGGGACTGAACCCATGGCTCCTGCAGTGAAAACATGGAGTCTTAACCACGGGACCACCAGGGAAAGCCCCTGTAGTCTGTTTTAAGATTATCATGGAAAAATATAAAATTATAAATAAGGACACAAAAGATGATTTTAGTAAATTGTGTGACATCCAGTGATAGCTTGATACAAAAATGATGTCTGTTTCCCCCAAATAACCTGTAAGTTTGAAGCAATTTAAATCAGTATTCTAGTTGGATATTTTGAAGAGCTCAATAATTTTTTTTCTGAATTTTTTTGCAATTTCTAAAAATTTCCTGAATTTTTCTGAACGTGAATTTTCTGAAATTTGTATGAATGACTAGCAGTTCACAAACATTAACTGGCTCAACTTTGCAAAGATGACTAAAGGCTTAATACTCAATATACCTCAAATCTGAAATAATAAAAACCATGCGGTTCTGGTATTAGAACCAGGACTGGCTTCATAGACATGAGACCTTTGCAGTCACACAGGGCCCCACATTTAAAGGGGCCTCAGGCTTTCTTTAATGTGATTTTTCTGTCACCATCTTGAAATGCTTAATTAATTTTTAAACAAGAGGCCCTGTATTTTCATTTTGTGTTAGTCCTGCAAATTATGTCATCAGTATTGGCTAGAACAAAGGCTGTTCAAGAATAGAAAAAAATTACAGTCTCAAAAGAATAGATTTCTATCAGATAAAGAACATTATAAAAAAAAACCTCCTAGATAACTGAGGTATTTTTGATGACTCAAGTAGACAAGGACCAATATGCACAATAATCAGGAGCTCTTGCAAATCAAAAAAGAAAATTCATTAAGAAATGGGCAAAAGATATAAACAGGAAATGGCTTAGATATTTTGAACAAAAATATCCTGACTTATTTGTAATTAGAGAAACAAAAGTCTAAGCAATTGGGTATCATTTTATATCTACCAGTCACCACAGATGGGAAAGCCGGACCACGCAGAGAGGAATCAGCATTCCTGAGGATGCAGTCTGGGGCAGTCACTGTGGAACACAGTCTGGTGGGATTTACACAGTATTTGTGTATCTTGTGTCCGACTCATTGTGACCCCATGGACTGTAGCCCCCCAGACTCCTCTGTGCATGGGATTCTCCAGGCAAAAACACTGGAGTGGGCTTCCATGCCCTCCTCCAGGGGATCTTTCTGACCCGGGGAGGGAGCAGGAACCTCTTCCGTCTCCTGCATTGGCAAGCGGGTCTTTTACTACTAGCGCCACCTGGGAAGCCCCCTTGGGGTGTAAATCTGAACTAAAGCCTCATGTAAGTTTATATGGGGACACGTGTGAGGACTTTGTCCCCGTGTTTTTGTGGGTTACAGACTGTCTATGTGTCCACCACTCAGAGGATAGCAAAGTGTAAGATGGTGATGAATTATTATACCATAGTTAGAAGCTCTGGACACTAACACCACTAGTCCAGTTCAGTTCAGTTCAGCTGCTCAGTCATGTCCGACTCTTTGCAACCCCATGAATCGCAGCACGCCAGGCTTCCCTGTCCATCACCAACTCCCGGAGTTCACTCAAACTCACGTCCATCGAGTCTGTGATGCCATCCAGCCATCTCATCCTCTGTTGTCCCGTTCTCCTCCTGCCCTCAATCCCTCCCAGCATCAGAGTCTTTTCCAAAGAGTCAACTCTTTGCATGAGGTGGCCAAAGTACTTGGAGTTTCAGCTTTAGCATCACTCCTTCCAAAGAACACCCAGGGCTGATCTCCTTCAGAATGGACTGGTTGGATCTCCTTGCAGTCCAAGGTACTCTCAAGAGTCTTCTCCAACACCACAGTTCAAAAGCATCAATTCTTCGGCGCTCAGCCTTCTTCACAGTCCGACTCTCACATCCATACATGACCACAGGAAAAACCATAGTCTTGACTAGACGGACCTAGTCAGCAAAGCAATATCTCTGCTTTTGAATACACTATCTAGGTTGGTCATAACTTTCCTTCCAAGGAGCAAGGGTCTTTTAATTTTGGCATCTGGTCCCATCACTTCATGGGAAATAGATGGGGAAACAGTGTCAGACTTTATTTTGGGGGCTCCAAAATCACTGCAGTAACACCATAAATAGTATCAAGCCGTGGTTTGGAAGGGCGAGTTGAGTGCTGATGAATTCACTTGAAAGTGACACAAGAACGCTAACGTTGCCCACTTTTGTTTGAAACGCAGTGTATGACTCGGTCGGGAAGGTGGGCAGCAACGTTCTTGATACTGAAACGAGAACTGAAGCAGAAAGCCTTTTACATAAATGACAAATAGACTTATGGAAGACAAGAACACTACAAATGAGATGGTACATATCAAACATCAGGGTTGGAGGAACTGGGGGAGAGAAAAGAGAAAGGGAAAGTTGAAGAAAGAGGAAAGGAAACAAATTATTTGAAATGAAGGGGGAAACATGAGCACAAACAAACCAAGTAAGAATTCTACAGGACCAGGCTAAGAGCCGTGAACTGTGGGGCTTGATTACTGCACTTTTTTGCTCCCAAGATTAAAAACCGAATGAACAAACAAACAAAAACCTCTCTCCAAAATAAGGTCCCACGAAATTGTATACAAAAAATTTTTGTTTCATCTTTTAGTTTCATCTTTGTTACTCCCCCAGAGCATAAATGCAAAGTCTTCATCTTTTTTTTAGCAACAAATCGCTCATGACAGCAGACACCGTGGCTCTCTGCCGCGAAGAGAGGGGCTAGGATGAAGAAGGCAGGCTCGAGAGGGTTACCAAAATACTCTCTCTCTTCTTTCTTGGTTCCTTTAAGTCTTAGAGGTTTGGAAGGGCGAGTTGAGTGCTGATGAATTCACTTGAAAGTGACACAAGAACGCTAATGTTGCCCACTTTTGTTTGAAACGCAGTGTATGACTCGGTCGGGAAGGTGGGCAGCAACGTTCTTGATACTGAAACGAGAACTGAAGCAGAAAGCCTTTTACATAAATGACAAATAGACTTATGGAAGACAAGAACACTACAAATGAGATGGTACATATCAAACATCAGGGTTGGAGGAACTGGGGGAGAGAAAAGAGAAAGGGAAAGTTGAAGAAAGAGGAAAGGAAACAAATTATTTGAAATGAAGGGGGAAACATGAGCACAAACAAACCAAGTAAGAATTCTACAGGACCAGGGCTAAGAGCCGTGAACTGTGGGGCTTGATTACTGCACTTTTTTGCTCCCAAGATTAAAAACCGAATGAACAAACAAACAAAAACCTCTCTCCAAAATAAGGTCCCACGAAATTGTATACAAAAAATTTTTGTTTCATCTTTTAGTTTCATCTTTCTTACTCCCCCAGAGCATAAATGCAAAGTCTTCATCTTTTTTTTAGCAACAAATCGCTCATGACAGCAGACACCGTGGCTCTCTGCCGCGAAGAGAGGGGCTAGGATGAAGAAGGCAGGCTCGAGAGGGTTACCAAAATACTCTCTCTCTTCTTTCTTGGTTCCTTTAAGTCTTAGAGGTTTGGAAGGGCGAGTTGAGTGCTGATGAATTCACTTGAAAGTGACACAAGGACGCTAACGTTGCCCACTTTTGTTTGAAACGCAGTGTATGACTCGGTCGGGAAGGTGGGCAGCAACGTTCTCGATGGAAACGTGGACAGGCTGGGCTCTTACAGCGAGTGTCTCTCCACCCGCGCCCCCGCCGGGCGCTTCCGGGGCCGCTACTGCAAGCTTCACGTGGAGCAGGTGAGCGGGGCGTCTGCGAGGGCGCCCTTCAAGGACACGCGGACCGGAGGCTCGTGATGGAAACCTGGTACATTCCTGTGTGTGTGTGTGTGTTCGCTCAGTTCGTGTCCGACTCTTTCCGACCCCATGGACTGATTGCTTATCTTCATTCAAAACAAAAAAAGCTATTAAGGTGTTCTGCAAAAAGTTAAAATTAAATTTTAAACAGTTGGCAGAAACTTTCTTGCATGTCCTGAGTGTGGAGGTATAGGAGATAGCTGTCCGCAGGCCGAACAGGGCTTCATATGTTCCTCCCACTGCACTGCAGGGACAAGACCCCTGGCTGATCTTTGTGGAGAACCCAAGGTCAATGTTCCCGAGCATTAACTCCTTACTCACTGGCAGTGTTTGGAATACCAAAGGGAAGTGGACTCCCGGTTATCCATAGTCCTTTTCCAGAAACAGAGCTCCAAGACAGGAATCTGAAGCTGTCCTAGCAAAGGCATGAGCCCTTTATGAATGCGTCACCAAGTAGGATCACAGGGCTGACTATCTTCAAAGCATGTTAATTCTTTTACTTCTGGGGGGAGAAAAAACTAGGAACAGCACCACCTCTTATTAAATACAAAGATATACTTCATGCCATACAACAATGAAAGAAATGTATTACTGTTTGGCTAATGACAGTAATATAAAATAATGGCACGAAATTCAAGCTCTCTGATGTTAATGCTGTAAAATGGTCTTACAACGGTTAACCTTTGGAGACCCACAGAGTAGCACCCAGCTCTACTGGTTGCCAGAGAATTTGACAATGATGGCTTGAGGGTTTAATCAGGGAGTACAAAAGTCACACCCTATTTTCAAAGCAGATTAATGGCTTTGATATCAGAACAAAAGGTCAGACCTATACAATCCTGTAAGATGCATGCTTAGAAGAAGCATCCCAGCAATTTTTGTTTATAATTTGATCTTTGCTTTATTGGGACTGGCATCTAATTATTGGCTTGATGTATTAATACAATCTTGACTTGATACGCGATGTCCTGCTGCGAAGAAATGGCAAGTTGGCAAGTTTGTCGGAAATTGTTTGAATTAACTCAGTGACCTGTAATACAGCAGAGAGAGGCGCTGGGGCAGACTATCCCACCCTGGGGGCTGCTTTTTAAGTAATCCGCTGCATTAACCCTTAGAGGCAAGCCGGAGCTGCCTACAGCGTGGGCGTGTGTGTGCCCGACTCCTGCTCCGAAGAGGACGTGACAGCCGTGTCTCAGATGGGTAAGTGCCAGGGAACACGCGTCAGATCGGAAGACCCCCAGCCTCGTGGAGCCGCCTGGCCTTCTCTTGGGATTGAACCAAGCTGTCATCCTGATAAATTCAATAAACCGAGACTAATGGAGTTTAGGGACCTTGGGAGTGGTTGTGCAGGATAGGAAGGGAGTGGATAAGAAGGAAAAAGACATTAAAGAGAAGGTAGGAGCTGAATCTTTATGTATTAATAATAACAGTTTAAGCCTACTCTTTCCTCACCCTCGGCTGCCAGGCTAGGTCTGAAGAAAGGCGCTGGGTGGCATCTGGTTTCCATACTGTGCGTCTTCTTTGCTGTGGCCCACCTGCAGAAGTAGGTCAGGTGCCAAGGCCGGCGGGCCATTCTGAACTGGGATTGTGAGAAGGCAGTGTGTTGCGATGGATTAGCGTGAAGAGGCCGCACTTGGTCCCGGTTGTCACCTCCCGGCTGTGTGATCCTGGGCAAATCGCTTAATCCCCCCGGCTCCAGTCTCTTCCTCTGTGCAGAGAGGGCTGGGCCCTGGCGTTGAGTCTGGCCCTGACTCTCTGCCCTTAGCCACCAGAATGGAAACATTTTAGTCCACGTGGAAACCGGCTTGGCTTCCTTGAACTCTTTCAAAATTTTCAAAGGAAGAGTTTTAAAACCTACGATTTTTTTTTTAACCGCTAGTGCCTTTTGTACTTAAGCTGGTTATCTGAATAAGAACTAATGTGACACTTTAAAAGGAGACACTCTTTCTCTACACCTGGAAATCCCAGCACCGAACGTGTGGGCTTCCTCGTCACACTACGCAGTGTGACACTGAGTATCGGAAAGTGGCGCTGACCCCACAGGTTAAGGGCTCAGTTCTGCAAGGCGGCCACCCGCTTCAGATGCCATTTGTAAGGAGTGGGTCCCGAGTTCCCCCATTACTTCTGCCCAACTTGCCTGCAAATCAGGGGATCCCAGGGCTCCGATTTGTTCCCCACGTCCTCTCTGGGGCTTAAACCCCAGCCCTAGCGCATGGTTGGCTCTGACAGCCGGCTCCTCTCCTCCCAGTCACGGTAGTGGCCTGAACTCAAGTGTGGTTGAAAGGGGCTGATAATAACAACAGACACTCTTCCTGCCCACCACTCAGGAAGTTCCACGGGCTTTCGGAGCTCCGTAGCAGGAACGGGGATGAAGACCGAATATATGTCTCTTATCGTAGTACAATGTCACACACACTATTAAAAGCCTTTTTTTGAAAGTTGTTTACTCGGCTGCGCCGGTCCTTAGTGGAGGCGCGCAGGGTCGTCGATTCTCGCACCATTTGAGCGCTCAGCTGCAGCACGTGGGATCCGGTTCCCTGACCAGGGATTGGACCCGAGCCCCCTGCCCTGGGAGCTGGGAGTCTTAGCCACTGGAGTCCGGGGAAGTCGCCCAAAGCCCTCTTTGTAAAAAATTATTAAATCATCTGTAGTTTTGGTCGCGCTGTCTCCGTTACTTTGCGCGAGCTTTCTCTGGCTTCGGCGAGCGGGGCCGCCCTTTCCGCGGTGCAGCGGCTTCTCTTGCGGAGCTCAGGCTCTAGGCTCGCGCGCTTCCGCAGTTGCGATGCTGCGACACAGGGGCCTAGCTGCTCCAAGGCAGGTGGAATCTTCCCAGACCGGGGCCTGAGCCTGAGTCCCCTGCACTGGCAGGTGGCTACTTATCCACTGTGCCGCCAGGAAGTTCCTAAAGGCCCTCTTTTAAGTGTTGGTATTGCAGTCAGCTTTTGATAATTTTAAACTGTCCTCTGAATTTGTGACTATCCCAACAACTTCAGGCATGTTACCTCTCTCTCTAAACCAAATATCTCAGGTGGTATTAAAAAGAAAACCATTATCACTATATGGTTCCTTGTGCGCATAGGGCCTTGTTGCTTGTCCATTCTATATTTAACAGTCTAAATCTGGTGGAATCATTTTCTTAGGTTCGTTTTTGATTTGATCATTGCTAGTGTATAGAAATGCAAGTGATTTTCGTATTTTGGTCCCATGTCCATAACCTTGCTGAATTCATTTATTATTTCTAGAGGGTTTTTAGTGTATTCCTTAACATTTGTTATGTACAAGGTCATGTTATCTGCAGAAAGAGATACTATAATATTATTTACTTTTTTTAAAAAAAAGAAAACTAGTTGTTGTATATCAAATTTCAATTCATGTTGGATAAGCCATAAATATCCCAGAGGCCAGGACAGATTTTCTAAGTTGTTATTATATTAGCATATCTAGTGAATACTCTCTAATGAGTTAATGGTCGTTATTATTCAGAAATTCATCAATTAGCCTAGTTTTTCTGCCTAATGTTAAGCTTTTTAGCCAGAGAGGATATAAGAATAGAATGGAAGGTTAGAAATTGTTATCTATACGAAGATGTTTTGATGATTCTCCTTGAAGAACTAGAGAAAGGAAGGGCCCTGCCTAGGGTGAGCACAGCTGACTTGGTGAACGTGTACGTGGAACTCTCTGCCAGGCTCTTTATCCAGCTTCTGCACAGAGCAGCAGGAAGAAATGGGAGCATCTGAGCTCCGGGGAAAAGGTCCCCATCTGGAAAGGATTTACCCGCTATTCCTTAAAGCTTTTTGATGGAGTTGCCAATATTTCCGCTACAGACGTGGAGGAAACCAGCTCAGCAGAGGCTGGCTGTGCAGATTTTATTCATCTAGAGCAGGAGGGCAGGGAGTCAACCCAAGGGAAGACCCTGGCAGACAAACCAAGACGAAATGAGCCTGTAGTACAGTGGAGGAAGGGAAAACTATTCTGGGCAGATCAGAATGTATCATTTTTAGGCGAAAATCTGCATAGTGTGGCTGCCATTTGTTGATTTTTAGTCGCTGAGTCATGTCCAGCTCTTTGCAGCTGCAGCACGCCAGGCTGCTCTGTCCTTCACTGTGTCCCAGAGTTTGCCCCAAACTCATGTCTAAGCGCAGGGTCGTCGATTCTCGCACCATTTGAGCGCTCAGCTGCAGCACGTGGGATCCGGTTCCCTGACCAGGGATTGGACCCGAGCCCCCTGCCCTGGGAGCTGGGAGTCTTAGCCACTGGAGTCCGGGGAAGTCGCCCAAAGCCCTCTTTGTAAAAAATTATTAATTCATCTGTAGTTTTGGTCGCGCTGAGTCTCCGTTACTTTGCGCGAGCTTTCTCTGGCTTCGGCGAGCGGGGCCGCCCTTTCCGCGGTGCAGCGGCTTCTCTTGCGGAGCTCAGGCTCTAGGCTCGCGCGCTTCCGCAGTTGCGATGCTGCGACACAGGGGCCTAGCTGCTCCAAGGCAGGTGGAATCTTCCCAGACCGGGGCCTGAGCCTGAGTCCCCTGCACTGGCAGGTGGCTACTTATCCACTGTGCCGCCAGGAAGTTCCTAAAGGCCCTCTTTTAAGTGTTGGTATTGCAGTCAGCTTTTGATAATTTTAAACTGTCCTCTGAATTTGTGACTATCCCAACAACTTCAGGCATGTTACCTCTCTCTCTAAACCAAATATCTCAGGTGGTATTAAAAAGAAAACCATTATCACTATATGGTTCCTTGTGCGCATAGGGCCTTGTTGCTTGTCCATTCTATATTTAACAGTCTAAATCTGGTGGAATCATTTTCTTAGGTTCGTTTTTGATTTGATCATTGCTAGTGTATAGAAATGCAAGTGATTTTCGTATTTTGTCCCATGTCCATAACCTTGCTGAATTCATTTATTATTTCTAGAGGGTTTTTAGTGTATTCCTTAACATTTGTTATGTACAAGGTCATGTTATCTGCAGAAAGAGATACTATAATATTATTTACTTTTTTTAAAAAAAAGAAAACTAGTTGTTGTATATCAAATTTCAATTCATGTTGGATAAGCCATAAATATCCCAGAGGCCAGGACAGATTTTCTAAGTTGTTATTATATTAGCATATCTAGTGAATACTCTCTAATGAGTTAATGGTCGTTATTATTCAGAAATTCATCAATTAGCCTAGTTTTTCTGCCTAATGTTAAGCTTTTTAGCCAGAGAGGATATAAGAATAGAATGGAAGGTTAGAAATTGTTATCTATACGAAGATGTTTTGATGATTCTCCTTGAAGAACTAGAGAAAGGAAGGGCCCTGCCTAGGGTGAGCACAGCTGACTTGGTGAACGTGTACGTGGAACTCTCTGCCAGGCTCTTTATCCAGCTTCTGCACAGAGCAGCAGGAAGAAATGGGAGCATCTGAGCTCCGGGGAAAAGGTCCCCATCTGGAAAGGATTTACCCGCTATTCCTTAAAGCTTTTTGATGGAGTTGCCAATATTTCCGCTACAGACGTGGAGGAAACCAGCTCAGCAGAGGCTGGCTGTGCAGATTTTATTCATCTAGAGCAGGAGGGCAGGGAGTCAACCCAAGGGAAGACCCTGGCAGACAAACCAAGACGAAATGAGCCTGTAGTACAGTGGAGGAAGGGAAAACTATTCTGGGCAGATCAGAATGTATCATTTTTAGGCGAAAATCTGCATAGTGTGGCTGCCATTTGTTGATTTTTAGTCGCTGAGTCATGTCCAGCTCTTTGCAGCTGCAGCACGCCAGGCTGCTCTGTCCTTCACTGTGTCCCAGAGTTTGCCCCAAACTCATGTCTATTGAGTCAGCGATGCTCTCCAACCATCTCTTCTGTTGCCCCTTTCTCCTGCCCTCAATCTTTCCCAGCCTCAACTTCTTTTGCAACGAGTCAGTTCTTCGCATCAGGTGGCCAAAGTATTGGAGCTTCAGCTTCAGCATCAGTCCTTCCAATGAATATTTAGGGTTGATTTCCTTTAGGATGGACTGGTTTGACCTCCTTGCTGTCCAAGGGACCCTCAAGATGTTATAAAATTGTAACCAACAGACTTCATGTGAGTTCCTGAGAATGAAAATGTGGAGCACCAGAAAGTGTAGATAAAACCTAGGTGTGATCATCACAGACCTAGATTTGGGCTCGTTCCCTAACTCTCCACTTCTGTGTATTTCCACGCTACTTAGTGTGCTCCGTTTCCAAGGGCACAGGTAGCAAAGGACCCCCAACTGGGAGGCTTACGAGGCGTCACCTACATCCCTGCCTCCGTCATCATGTAGGATTGTTCCCTGTGCACCTCTCTGTGTCGAGTTTCCTTCTTTGTATAAACACCAGAGACACTGGATTTAGAACTTAGTCTAACCCAGTATGCATGCGTGCATGCTAAGTCGCTTCAGTCGTGTCCAACTCTTCTCAAGCCCATGGACTGTAGCTTGCCAGGCTCCTCTACCCATGGGATTCTTCAGGTAAGAATACTGGAGTGGGTTGCTCTCCTCCAGGGAATCTTTCTGACCCAGGGATCGAAACTGTGTCTGTCTCCTGCATTGGCAGGTGGGTTCTTTACCTCTAGCACCACCTGGGAAGCCCAGCCTAGTGTGACCTCGTCTTAAGTTGATTTCCTCTGCAAAGACTCTGTTTCCGAATAAGGTCATCTTCACAGTGTTACCAAGCTCAACAGTTCCTGGGGTAGAGGGAGAGGTATTAGGGTTTGAACCTTTTTGCAGTGGAGTGGGAGGTGGGGGGGAAGGGGCTGGGGTCCCGGAGAAGCCACTGGGTGCTCTGAACTCAGGCCCCACATGGAAGGGGTGGGCGGGAGTCTGGCGGCCTGAGCAGATGGTGCCTCCAGTGTGACCAAGCTCAGGCCTTGCTGAGATCTCCTCCAGCATGCACACGGGCATGCACGCACACACACGTGCACATGCGTGCACACACACACACATGCATACACGCACACATGCTTCCAACACTCGTTGGGTTTGGGGGTTGGGCCAGAGCTATTTAAGTCTTCCCTGGTGGCCCAGACAGTGAAGGATCTGCCCGCAATGCAGGAGACTAGTGTTCAATCCCTAGGTCAGAAAGATCCTCTGGAGAAGGGAATGGCACTCCACTCCAGTATTCTGGCCTGGAGAATCCCATGGACAGAGGAGTCTGGTGGGTCCATGAGGTCGAAAAGAGTCAGACATGACTGAGTGACTGACACACACACAGAGCTATTTAGAGGTCAAAAACTCACTGCCGAGCTACTGAGTGGTGAGATGATGGCGCAGAGCTGATCTGGGAGCCTCATAGTTAGTAGCCGAGGCCTGGGATGTGTTTGGGGCTGGGGGGGCGGATAGTGGTCACCTTGCGGACAAAGAGGTTATCATCCTGTAGGTCAGAGCGCCCAGCAGTGAGGACCTAGGTCTCCCATATCCTTCAGAGTCTGGACTCTGCTGCCCAACCCGTCCGATTTCATCCACAGACAAGCTGCTGCCCCTGTGGTTAGGGGTTCCCGGGGCCGCGGAGGTGACATCTGCTGCCCCTTCTCCATGACTTAGACGCAGGGAAAAGCCGGGGCAGCAACGAAGACCCAGCACAGCCAGCGATAAATACTGAAGTTAGAGCAGAACTTCCGAGGGGAATAGCTGCGTCGCGGGTCGGTACACTTCTTTTCAGTGTCAGGGTTTATTGGGGGAGAAACTCCAGGACGTAGCTCGGGAGCACCTGGACTCGGATGATGAGGAATCCGCTGCCCTGGCCCCTGGGGACCTCTGACCGAGCCCCTGCGCTTGGCCGGTGCTGAGCACCCGCAGGCAGCTCTTGCTCCCCGTCTCCACCCCTAACAGGTGACGGGAAGACTCACAAGGACTCACGCGTTGTTATGAACCTGTAAGTGCCTGTTCGGACATTCCAGAAACCCTCTGGTCACTCTCATGGGAACAGTGGATCCGGGAGGTAGAAGGCGCACGAGAGTACATTCTGTTTGACCCACGCTTCCTGTTACACACGTGGGAGAGTGAGAGCCAGAGAGGTGAAGGGACTTGCCCAGAGTTGCACAGCAAGGTGGCGCGAACCCCACGCTTGCACGCAAGCCTGGGAGCGCGGCGAGCTGGGGCAGTCTGGGGGAGGAGAAGACCACAGCCTTCAAGTTCCCGCAGCCCTGCGGTGAGTCTGGCCCTGCCCCTCAGCGGCAAGCGTCTTAAAGACGACTGGCGTTTACCGAGCTCTGACTCAATGGCGGGGACTCTCTAAGTGCTTTAGAATTGGGGCTGCGTTTAATCTTCACAACAACCGTGTGGAGTCAGTACTGTTAGCCCCATTTCACCAAGAGGGAAACCGAGACACAGAGAGATTCAGCTAACTCACCCAGGATCAGATAGGCAGGGGTGGAGGTGGACTCCCACGCCGCAGACCCTGTGCTCTTAACAACACTCAAGGTCATGAAGTTATACCTCAGCGGCAAGTGTCTTAAAGACGACTGGCGTTTACCGAGCTCTGACTCAATGGCGGGGACTCTCTAAGTGCTTTAGAATTGGGGCTGCGTTTAATCTTCACAACAACCGTGTGGAGTCAGTACTGTTAGCCCCATTTCACCAAGAGGGAAACCGAGACACAGAGAGATTCAGCTAACTCACCCAGGATCAGATAGGCAGGGGTGGAGGTGGACTCCCACGCCGCAGACCCTGTGCTCTTAACAACACTCAAGGTCATGAAGTTATTTAAGGAGAATCTTCCTTGTCTCTAAAAAAGATAAACAACTACTCCTTCTAGGGATGTTGACAGATTAAAAACAAGGACCAAGGCGTGTCTCAGAGCGAGTGGGCACTTAAGGGCCCTGGTTTTTTCCTTGTTTATAACAGTGTTGCTATTTCACCATGTTTATTTAAAAATGGTTTTGTCTGGTTGGCTGCCTTGGGCCTTAGCTCTGGCACGCAGTCTGTTTGCTGCATCATGTGAGGTCTCTCTGTGGCGTGGGATCTTAGTTCCCTGAGCAGGGATTGAACCTGCGTGCCCTGCACGGCAAGGCAGATGCTTAACTGCTGGGCCACCAGGGAAGGCCTTAGTGCTGTTCTTTCACTAGACCACACTGTGTGCTCCGTCCTTTGCTGAGAGTCTGCAAGTCCCCTGGTCTGGAGTTCTCAAACTGCCGTGCTAAGTCGCTCAGTCATATCCAGCTCTTTGCGACCCATGGGCGTTAGCCCGCCCGCCAGGCTCCCCTGTCCAAGGGATTTTTCAGGTGAGAATACTGGCGTGGGTTGCCCTGTCCTCCTCCAGGGGATCTTCCCAACCTGGGCTTCTGAAAGGATGCATTCCAACTATCAGCAGGAGCTCCTGGGAATGTTAGAAGTGTAAATTCTTAGGCAGTGAGGGGAGGCAGAGAGCAGTCTATTTACTGGGCCCTCCAGGTAATTCTGAGGCACGCTAGCATTTGAGGCCTCTGTTCCCCAGTGTCACCAGTAATATCTTTACAAACTATTTCTCGTGGAGACTAATTCGTGCTCACGCTCAGTCACTCAGTGTCCAACTCTATGCGACCCCATGGACTGCAGCCCGCCAGGCTCCTCCATCCACGGGATTCTCCAGGCAAAAGACTGCAGTGGGTTGCCATTCCCTTCTCCAGAGGATCTTCCCGAGCCAGGGGTCAACCCCGAGTCTCCTGCACCGCAGGCAGATTCTCTCCCTCTGAGCCTTCAGTGCCGGATCAGCTGCGTCTCGGCTGGTGCCTCTTATCTTCAGACTCAGACTCACCTTTCCCTAGCTCGTAGCACCCTATTTTTCCAGCTCGTGTTGCATTTTTCTCTTTTGTGGGGACCTGCTCACAGAAGGATTTGAGCCAGCAGTGGGGTCTCCATGGACTGTCTCTCCCTGTGGAAAGATGCAGAGAACCCGCGGGCCGCCTCCAGCTGGGCCTGCGGCACCCAGGGCTCTGAGTTTCAGCATCTTTGCCCTCTAATTTCCCCTCCTGTAAATCAGATGTATTAAAGCCAGATGCTCTTTGTAATGTCAAGGTTTGATTTTGAAATGATAAATATGAAAGCTCTTGGAAAAGTGTCAAGTTTTTATTGCAAAGTGAAGTATTACTAATGCAATCTTATTTTTTTTTTCTCCTTTCTCTTGGTAGATATTTTAAGATTCAGAAAGGCTTCGTTCTGGGCTCCTTCTCTCCCTCTCTTTGCCGTGAACTCTTCCTCCTCGTCTGGTGTGGGTGTGGCCAGGTGTGCCTCTGGATTGTTCCCCGTGGACACGTTTGCGGCCCTGTGTCTGTGAGTACACACCGCCCAGGCCCCGGGCTGCGATGTGTGTGCTGGGCTGTTTCATCAGTGGCTGCTCACCAGCTGCACTCAGCCATTTCATTGTTCATGGAGTGACGTCTGTCCAGTGCTCTCTGTTACCTTAGTAGGAAAATTCGAATGTGTCCCAGGGAAAGCCAGCCACGCCCACGTGTGATGGGCTTTGGGGATCACTGAGGAAAGGGTCCTGTCCCCAGTCACTCCTGTTTCTGTCACGTGCCCCTGAAGATGAGCTTCTCGTATGTGTGTCTACGTATAAACTTGGTGTGCTGTCTTTGTTGCTGCGAGGGCTTTCTTCTAGTTTCAGCAAGGGGCTACTCTCTGGTCGCAGAGCTCAGGCTCCTTGTGGCCGGGACTCGTCTTGGTGCAGACGCCCGCTCTGGGGCACTCGGGCCGGTAGCTGTGGCTCCTGGACTCCAGGGCGCAGGCTCGGTACTGAGGGGACGGGTTCCGCTGCTCCCTGGCAGGTGGGGTCCTCCTGGATCAGGGATGGAAGCCGCGTCTCCTCCGTCGGCGGGCAGGTTCATTACCCCTGATCCACCAGAGAAGCCCCTGGATTTCTTTTATTTGAAGCGTTGCTTCTCACCCAGACACCTCCGCAAACTCGCCTGTCAAGTCTTAGCTGCACCTGACATGGTTCCTTAGGGCAAACTACGGGCAGTGTGCTTGCTGGCCCCGAGCTCAGGTCCTCTGGTAAAGAGCTTTCCTGCAAACCTCATTCTGCTGCTCCAGTAAGAGACGCCCGAGTCTGTATCATCACCCAGCCACCCAAGCTCCCTTTGTAAACACTAGTGCCCATCTGATAGATACATGAATGGACCCAATTTAGACTAAAAAGTTGGGGATGGGGGCTTTCCTTTCTCAGGCTCGCTGCTGTTCATTCTCTCCATCCCCTTTGCTATGTCTGTGTGAGCTGGGTTCTTAGTGATTTTTAAAGTTCATTCTCGGGAGGAAGGACATGACTCCTTGGTTGTATCAGCTGCAGATATCTTCCTCAGTGTCTTGGTTGCGTTTTGTCTGTTATGGTGTTTTGTTTTTTTTAATTTACAAGCATCATAAGGAATGTAGTGAAATCCGTTCCTCTTTGCCTTTCCTAATCCTTAGGAGTGGCGCCGCGTGCCCGCGCCGAGGAGCGTGGAGCGGGCTTTCTCCTGCGCTGTTTTCCCGGCGTCTCACCGCGTGCTCCAGGCGCGCTCACACCTGTGTCATCTCCCTGCAGGGTCCTCAGCTTCCTGGGCCTCGCCCTCCCTCTGGCGGGAACCGTCTACGTGGCCGCCACCGGGCGGGGGGCGGACCGCCAGGCGTCACCGGAACCCGGGGAGCCTCCCGCTACCTATGGGAGCCTGCCTCTGAGGGCGCCGGCCGGGAGCGGGCCAGGAAGCAGAGTCCAGCCGACGGGAACCCCGAGCGGAGGAGAAAGCAGGCGTGTTAACAAACTCACGAGAGGTGACTTAGCTGTCGGTGCTGGTGGGGAACAGCCCCTGCAGGGCCAGGGTCCGGTGGTGCCCGGCAGCTCCCCAAGCCGGCTGGGAGGGTGGGTCTCTGCTCTCCACCGGTGAGGGTTTGTTTCCTGCCCGTGGGTTCACAGGCGATGTCGATGAAAACGTCACTTTCTTCCTTGGCTACAGTTACCCAGTGTGTTTGCGCGACGGAAAGTCTGCGTCAGAGCAGCGATTGGGTTTCACTGTAGTCCTTCTCCAAGGGACCTTCCCGTGAGCACAGCGTCTGTTTCAGTGTCTCAGCTACACAGGGGGCTCAGGACCTTCCTGCAGCACCCAGCGAAGCGGGTTACGTACAAGTTGACACCAGGGGCGTGAGTGTGCAACCCGAGGGGACTGCAGAGCAGGCAGCCCAGTGCAGCGCAGCGAGAGGCTGCGTGGGCATAAATCCCAGTGGGTTGTGTTCCAGTGAAAAATCAAGAGTTTACCTTCCTGTCCCCCTGCTCATATGGCAGGGCATGCGCGCGCACACACACACACACACACAGTTTGAAATAAGAACAGCCTCACAAGTAGAGTGGAAACAACTGCTGCTTTTGGGTTTCTCTGAGAGCTCAGTTGGTAAAGACTCTGCCTGCAGTGCGGGAGATCCTGGTTCAGTTCCTGGGTCAGGAAGATCCACCGGAGAAGGAATAGGCTACCCACTCCAGTATTCTCGGGCTTCCCTGGTGGCTCAGGTGGTAAAGAATCTGCCTACAATGCAGAAGACCTGGGTTTGATCCCTGGGTTGGGAAGATGCCCCTGGAGAAGGGAAAAGCTACCCTCTCCAGGATTCTTGCCTGGAGAATTCCATGGACAGAGGAGCCTGGCGGACTACAGTCCATGGGGTCGCAAAGAGTCAGACTCGACTGAGCGCAACTAACGCTTTCACAAGTAGAGGATGTGGAATAATTTTTGGCAGAGCCCCTTACTGCTGCTGCTGCTGCTGCTGCTGCGTCGCTTCAGTCGTGTCCGACTTTGCAACCCCATGCACTGCAGCCTACCAGGCTCCTCCGTCCATGGGATTTTCCAGGCAAAAGTACTGGAGTGGGGTGCTGTTGCCTTCTCCGAGAGCCCCTTAGGTCCACATAATTGTCCTTCCTTTACTCCAATGAGAGAGGGAAAAAAACAAAAACGAAGTCACAGCGCCTGGACCAGGAGAATAGGAGCACGCGATCAAGTAGGGGCAGGGCACAGCCTGCGTGGAAGCAGTGATGACTTGATCAGATCCTGCTCAGGTCCTCAGGCTGAAACAAAAACAGCAGCAGCACCAGCAAAAACACCCCAACAAAGAGAAAAATGGGAAAAAGCATGTCTGTAAGGTGATACACGTGTTGAGAAGAGCTAGCGGCCGCTGTGTGACTTCCTCCCCAAATCGGGAGGCCTCGGAAATGGTCATTGCCAGCCTTCTGCCCGGCATCAAGCCCTCTGCCCTGTTCTTTCTATTCCTGGGCCCTGGTTTGTCCTCTGAGGCCTCAGAAAATAAATCGGCTTACTCTTTTGTTTCTCTTATGACCCCATCACATGTTGAGGACAGTTTGGATGGCCTCGCCTTGAGCCTCAGTTCAGTTCAGTCACTCAATTGTGTCTGACTCTTTGTGACCCCATGGACTGCAGCACGCCAGGCCTCCCTGTCTGTCACCAACTCCCGGAGTTTGCTCAATCTCAAGTCCATGGAGTCGCTGATGCCATCCAACCATCTCATCCTCTGTCATCCCCTTCTCCTCCTGCCTTCATCGTTCTCAGCCTCAGATCCCTCTATTATTTCTCACCCGACAGGATGCAGGAACTCTGTCTGCTCCCCGGCTTCCGGTGTAGACGATTCCAGGGTGGACCTGGCAGGAAGAGCACATGCTTAGCAGTCTCTTCTCAAGCCTGCTTTGGTTTCTGACGCTGCCCTTGGTCAGGTTGTTTGACCTCTAGGAGCCTCAGTCTCCACACGTGTAAAATGGGGACATAAAATGGGGTTTGTTGAAGGAATTCGATGAGATAATGTGTCCTCCCCTCCTCCTAACTCGTTGTTCTTTTCCTCGTTCTCTCAGTGAGACCAGAAGCAGGAGGGAAGGGTGGGGGCTTTAACTGGCCAAGACCTCTTGCTGCACTGACCTTGCGGAAGTCAGCTGGGCCCCGGGGGCCTGCTCCGTGCAGGTTGTCACCTTGAGGATGAGTCTACAGTCAGTCATCAGAGCTCTTTGTTGCTTGTAATCGCTTGAGAGGCTGACCCACAGGGCCTTCCCTAGTGGCTCAGTGGTGAAGAATTCACCTGCCAACGTGGGAGGCATGGGTTCGAACCCTCATCCAGGTAGAGCATGCATGTTTCGGAGCAACTAAGCCCGTGCACAAGAACTACCCAGCCTGTGCTCTCGAGTCTGGGGCTGCACCTGCTGAGCCCATGTGCCCTGGAGCCAAGGTGACAAGACGCCCATTCACCTGCCAACGTGGGAGGCATGGGTTCGAACCCTCATCCAGGTAGAGCATGCATGTTTCGGAGCAACTAAGCCCGTGCACAAGAACTACCCAGCCTGTGCTCTCGAGTCTGGGGCTGCACCTGCTGAGCCCATGTGCCCTGGAGCCAAGGTGACAAGACGCCCTCGCACCACAGCTGGAGAGTAGCCGCCCTCCCCTCCACCGCTCGCCGCAACCAGAGCAGACCCTCACAGTAACGAAGACCCGGCGCCGCCAAAAGTGAAAACACAAATGAATAAAATCATTTAAAAAAAGGGCTAACCCACAAGCCTGCGTTTTAAGGCCAGACCGTAGGCAGACACACCAGGTGTGGTGCCAGGAATCGGCCTTGAAGCTTTAGGTCCTTCACCCAAAGTAAGACCCTTTCTGATGGGGATGCTAAGGTTACGTTGGCTTTCTCAGCCACTACATTTACCTGTGGTCTCAGAACGGGACATTTCTGTGTTCTGTGGCTGGAGCAGTTTTTTTAGTATATATATTTAGTACCATCGGAATGTGAAATGTCACATTCCTGAATGTTTGGAAATAATCGAGATGGAGAGACCCTTAGGTTCAACTTTTTTTTTCCACTTTTATACTCTCTGGGAAGTGAAATCAGCATAACACTCTTGGCTCTGACCTTCCTTGCAGCAGTGGAATCTTTTAGATGTGGGATGCAGACTCTTGGGTGTGGCATGTGGGATCTAGTTCCCTGACCAGGGATTGAACACGGGCCCCCTGCGCTGGGAGTGCCGAGCCTTAGCCCCTGGACTGCCAGGGAAGTCCCTGTGCTACACTATTCAGATGAGAAGGATATGAACAAATATTTGAGGACATCTTCTTGAAGTTCATGGCTATGGATTTCAGCCCAGGGGCTGTTCCTCTGTGGTCTGTTACTAAAAGTAGAAAGAGTTAGTCGCTCAGTCGTGTCTGACTCTTTGGGACCCCGTGGACTGTAGCTCACCAGGCTCCTCTGTCCATGGGATTCTCCAGGCAGGAATACTGGAGTGGGCTGCCATTTCCTTCGCCAGGAGATTTTCCCGACCCAAGAATCGAACCTAGGTCTCGTGCATTATAGGCGGATTTTCTTTACTGTCTGGGCTGCCAGGGGTGTCCTGGTAGTTGGCTTGTAGTAATACTGGGCTCATAGTTGCTGAGAGTGGGCTCACAGTAACAATCACCGGGAAGATCCAGAAATTCAAGGCGCTGTCACACCCGGTGAGCAGCAGACTCTCCCGCAGGGCTTGTCGCAGCCGGATCCCCTGGCCCAGCTGTCTAGGATCCTGACTCTCAGTCTAGGATGGAGCTGGACTGCGCCTTTCTGACCGGTTCCCAGCTGATGCTGAAGCTGCTGGTCCAGGGATCCCACTTAGGCAACCGCATGCCTTGTTTAACCCGACCCTCCCTCTGCTCCTGTGGTTTAGACACTTTTCATTCACAAATGAGCAAAATGGGGCTCAGAGAGGCAGCTTTCTCTCTGGACCAGTCATTTTCAGTCTGGCAGCTACTGTTAGTTAAGTTCACTCACAAGTGGAATTTAGGTGGGAAAAAAAATAATGATAGCCAAATGTATTCTGTGCTTGCTTGCCACGTTAGGTCTGGGGGCAGATATTTGACAGATACTGCTCTTGAAACCTCACAACAGCCCTGCCAAAACATGTGCTCGGTTTGAAAGTGAAGAAAGGGCTTCCCTGATGGCTCAGGGGTAAAGAATCTGCCTGCCAGTGTGAGACACAGGTTCGCTCCCTGGTCCGGGAAGATCCCACATGCCGACAAGCAAGCAGGCCTGTGTGCCGCAAAAGGACCGCGCCTGCGCTCTAGAGTCCAGGGGCCAAGACTCCTGAGCGCATGAGCCTCAACGGCCGGAGCCGGGAGCCCCAGAGCCCCCCTGGGCAGCAAGAGAAGCTGCTGCACTGAGAAGCCGGAGCAGCACAGCGGAGAGGAGCCCCCACTCACTGCAACCGGAGAAAAGCCCGAGATGCAGCGCAGACCCAGCGCAGGCAGAAAACATGAAATTTAAAAAAGCGAGGGAACAGGTTCAGAGAGGTAAAGGGACTGGCAGAGCTGGACAAAGCCCAGCTCTCGTGACTCCCCTCGAGAGCTTGTGGCCTCTCGGGGAACCGAGAGGGGGCTGGATACGAGGTGTGGCCCCGCTCCCGCTCCTGCTGAGCAGAAATCCCTCTAAGGTGGAGGGTGAGCTTCCCGTCCAAGCTGGCACCTCTGAGAGCGACCCCAGAGGAAAGACTCCTCCTTACCCCTGGAACCTCACAATGCTGATTACGTGCTCCCATTTAAGAAGTTGATTTAAATTTCCAGAGCTTGTTTATAAGCCTGGTATCGATTGTGGATGAGTTTCAGTTCTGCGAGGAATTCTTGTGCTCATGTTTGAGGCACCCGGAGACGTCCTGGAGGAAACAATGAATCTCCCGGATGCAGCTTGAGTTTGGAGGTTCCTGTTTCGTAATTGCAGACACTTCATGGGCTCTCGGGATGAGCCAAATTAAATTTGTTTTAAACGAAAGGGGATAAATTAAGTAGAAGGCGTTCACCATTCTTTAAGTCATGGAGTTTAAGCTGGTGAGTGGCAGCAGCTGTGACACATCTCATTTGTTTCCCGTGATCAGCCCGCGATTCTAAGATCGACCTTGATTCTCATTCTGCAGGTGTGGAAATTTGGGCACAGAGAAGCTAATTCCCTTGACAGAGGTCCCAGCGCTAACGCATGGCAGATTCAGAGCCAGGAGTGTGCGACTGACTTTAAGGCCGCACGCTTTGCTGATGCTGCCCCTGCCGCTCTGCGTTCTTAGGGAGGCTGTTGCAAGCGATTCACTCTTGGGCGAGCCCCAGGGATGCCATTTCAAGCCCCACGCTGGCTTTAGGGAGTGTGTGACTTCTCGACAATGTTGAAGTTTCCCTTCGCCTAACCCTCTGTGAAACACGATGGAGGCAGGCAGGCATTGGCATTCCTGGGGCCTGAGATGGGAAGCCTAGTCTGTTATGAGATGGCATGGGCACCAATCTCAGGTCAAGACTGTTAGGGAAAGTCGAGGTTCCTAGAGGAGGGAGACCAAGTGTGGAGAGCCACAGACGGATCAAGAGGGGCAAGAACTGGGCTGAGCTTTCCACGGTCAAAGGGAGGCAGCGCCTGGGGGCGGCCAGGATCACCGGCTTGCAGGTTCTGCCTCTCGTCTGGGGGGGCAGCGTGTGGCCTGGTCTGGCTTTCAGGGTGGGCAGTAATGCCTTTGCTTCCACCCAGGTTTTCTAGGCGCCGTGGACTGTGCTCTGAAATGCTTTTCCTGGCAGAAGAACTTGCCGGCCCTCTGGACCGTGACGACGCCGGGAAGCACGTGCCCTGCCTTGAACGGCCTCCGAGTGTTGAGCCTCCTCTGGATCGTGTCTGGGCACACCAGTCAGATGACTGCGTGGCTGTCTCTGGGTGCGGGAAACTGGGGGATCTCTGGAGAGGTAAGGAAGGGAGGGGCTTTCGTGTGGGGGTCACGTCAGGCCCTAGGGGGGGAGCCTGCAGCCTTCTCGAGTGGCCTTCCTTCTCTTCTCGAGACATGGCTGTGGCCTCCATAAATGAGTGTTCTGGGCCAGTGTCCAGTGGTTGCCTCACCTTCTCTTAGGTGTAAACCAGACACTGGACTCGCTGGTGAACAGGGATGGCTGAGTATTTTATTTTTATCTTCCGAAGAGCTGGTTCCCTCCTGTCACGATTAATGAATCCAGAAACTCCTTTTCCCCTCTCCTGGAAAACTAGGCAAATATGGATAAATATCGTGCACTAGTATAAAATCAGGGTTTGTGGGTCTTCTTTCTGTTGGTGCACTCCAGAAGAGCGCCCGTCGACAGAGTGGGACTCTCCAAGTGGAACCTAAACACACGTCAGAATGGAGGGGAGGGGCCAGCCCAGGGCAGTTTGCGGACCCCCCGGGGATCTGAACAGGCGATGCTGCTGTAGATCCACGGGAGCCGCGGGCCTGCACACGGGGCCAGGCGAGAGCACAGGCTGCAGGCAGCTACCGAGCCGCCCTCTCTTATTTCCGTTCCACGTTCTCCTCTTAAGTGAATCGCACAGATGCACAAAACCTCAGTACAGCTGAAAGCTAAAGGTGTTTTTTGAAAAAATAAATCACAAGATTTTCTTTCGTTCAATAAAAAGACACTCTGTCCTACGTCTTTACAGATAATGTGCTTGAATGGAAAGCCAGGGTGCTTAGAAACCCACTGTACCTGTATTCTCGGAGTGGCCCCTTCTATCTTGGAGTGGACACATTCTTCCTGATCAGGTAATGTGGTGCTCTCGCTGCTGGAGTTGTGCCTGTGGCTCTCTGGGGAAGCGTGGATGTGCCTGCTGAAACACCGAAGGGCTCACGCTGACTCTCCCTGGGCTCTGCCTCCAGGCGTCCGTCCCTGGACGGTACCGAGGCCGCCAGTTTCTCTCTTTTGTGTCTTCACTTTATTAAACGATCTGGATGGCTCTCTAAAAAGGCCTTCTATAAAAGGTGATCTTATTGATCGAACTTGTTTATTTCAGTGCTTCTCAAATTCTGGCTCCTGGTATGGTGCAAATCCATGATCAAGTTGCCAGTTCTCACCATAGCGAAATGTGGGGAAAAATAAGAAAATGGTGTGAGGTTACATAAAGCGGTGTTTACTTAAATTAAGTAATGCAAATTAAGAGGCAAATTTTCTTAAATGTTTGATCAGTGTCAGGCTCTGCGTGAAGTCCTTTGCAGCATTAGACCATGCGATCCTCATGGTGTTCCTATGCAGTAGGGACAACTGTTAAAATCCTCAGTGTTTTGGTTCTGTTTTGGGGGTTGGGGTGCAGTCCGCATCACATGAACTAGCCGCTCCCAGTGAAAGATTCAGTGGCACTTAGAGCATTCACTCTGTTGCTCAGCTACCCCTGCTATCTGGTTCCAGGTTTTCATCACCCTCAGGGAAACCTCACACCCGTGAAGCAGTTTCCCCAGTCCCTCCTCCTGCAGTTCTTAGCAGCCTGCTCGCGCTGGTGCTGATTTACCTGCTCTAGATATCTCACACAAGCGGCGCACACAGCCTGCTTTTGTGCCTGGCTTCTCTCAGCTAGCATGACGTTGATGAAGTTCATCTGTGCTGAAGCACTTACCAGTCCTTCGTTTCTTTTTATGGCTGAATATTATTCCTTGTATGGCAGACCGCCGAAATCACCACTTTAAAGATAAGGGAGCTGAGCATGAAGGGCGTGGTCCAGGCAGTCTGGTCCCAGAGTCCCAGCTCCAGCCTCTGTGCTGGCCTGTCTTTGCCTGTTTGCAGCTACGTATCCCTTCCTTCAGAGGGAGATGGTGATGGCAGATGGCATCATTAAGTGCTAAGCATTCATCCATTGGGGGCTTCCCGATGGCTCGGCAGGTAAAGAATCCACCAGCCAATGCAAGAGATGAAGGAGACGTAGGTTCGGTCCCCAGGTTGGGAAGATCCCCTGGAGGAGGAAATGGCAACCCACTCCAGTATTCTTGTCTGGGAAATCCCACAGACAGGGGAGCCTGGTGGGCTACAGTCCATAGGGTTGCAAAAGAGTCGCACGGACTTAGTGGCTGAGCACCCACGCACGTTCATCCTTCCAACCGTGCTCTGTCCAATAGAGAGCACCCAGACAGGCGAGAGTCCACCATCTGCAGTGAACAAGACTACGACATCGGGGCTACTGGGCACCAGACGTTCCGAGAGAGCTTAGCTGGGTCTAACCAGGCAGTTGAAATCCAAGTGCAGGGTGGGAGCCTCTGCAGGGCGGGGAGGTCCGCCCAGGGGACAGCGGTTCAAAGACCAGGGCTCTGTTTCCTGCAAGGAAGCTAGTGAGAACACGGCAACAAAAGGTGCCAGATGCTGGCTGGGCTGGTCGGCAGGGCTCCAGGCCCGGGAGGGGAGCTGCCAAGGACAGATCGGGACGGCTGGAACCAAAGCAAACTCAAGCCGGAGACCTGCCACAGGGAGGGAAGCATGGAGGGCACGAAAGGCCGCTGGTCACCCCGGGCCGTCAGTGGGAATCGAGAGACAGCACAGTGCCATTGGGTCAGCCCCGAGAGGTCCACAGCACAGGCCGACACTCCTGAGATTCCAGATGGCCCCAAAAACTCCCCTGGTGGCTCAGATGGTAAAGAATCCGCCTGCAGTGCAGGAGGCCTGGTTTCGATCTCTAGGCTGGGAATATCTCTAGGAGTGGTTACACACTCCAGTGGTCTTTCGTGGAGAACCCCATGGACAGAGGAGCCTGGCAGGCTACAGTCCATGGGGCCACGAAGAGTCGGAGATGACTGAGCGACTAACACTTTCCCTTATGGTGAGGACAGCATACCTGACTCTGGGCTCCATCTGGGGCCCCGAGAGCACTGGGCCTTCCCCTGTGCTTCTCAGAATATAGTCTCAGCATCGCCCGGAAGCTTGGGAGAAATACAGATTCTCGGGCCCCACTCAGGCCCACGACCAGGCGCTCTGACTATAACAAGCCCTCCAGGCAATGTTGCCCTCGGTGCCCATCTGAGAACCCCTGTGCCAGCCCCAGCATGCAGGGTGAGGACGCCAGAGTGAGACCCAGCAGGTCCTGTCACAATCAAGAGACCAAGACGCCTGTTTCCTCTCTCTTTACTCCTCTTTGCTTCTGTTTCT
>SJYC01150019.1:0-27748 GCA_006408675.1 Madoqua kirkii
GGGAGCCTGGTGGGCTACAGTCCATAGGGTTGCAAAAGAGTCGCACGGACTTAGTGGCTGAGCACCCACGCACGTTCATCCTTCCAACCGTGCTCTGTCCAATAGAGAGCACCCAGACAGGCGAGAGTCCACCATCTGCAGTGAACAAGACTACGACATCGGGGCTACTGGGCACCAGACGTTCCGAGAGAGCTTAGCTGGGTCTAACCAGGCAGTTGAAATCCAAGTGCAGGGTGGGAGCCTCTGCAGGGCGGGGAGGTCCGCCCAGGGGACAGCGGTTCAAAGACCAGGGCTCTGTTTCCTGCAAGGAAGCTAGTGAGAACACGGCAACAAAAGGTGCCAGATGCTGGCTGGGCTGGTCGGCAGGGCTCCAGGCCCGGGAGGGGAGCTGCCAAGGACAGATCGGGACGGCTGGAACCAAAGCAAACTCAAGCCGGAGACCTGCCACAGGGAGGGAAGCATGGAGGGCACGAAAGGCCGCTGGTCACCCCGGGCCGTCAGTGGGAATCGAGAGACAGCACAGTGCCATTGGGTCAGCCCCGAGAGGTCCACAGCACAGGCCGACACTCCTGAGATTCCAGATGGCCCCAAAAACTCCCCTGGTGGCTCAGATGGTAAAGAATCCGCCTGCAGTGCAGGAGGCCTGGTTTCGATCTCTAGGCTGGGAATATCTCTAGGAGTGGTTACACACTCCAGTGGTCTTTCGTGGAGAACCCCATGGACAGAGGAGCCTGGCAGGCTACAGTCCATGGGGCCACGAAGAGTCGGAGATGACTGAGCGACTAACACTTTCCCTTATGGTGAGGACAGCATACCTGACTCTGGGCTCCATCTGGGGCCCCGAGAGCACTGGGCCTTCCCCTGTGCTTCTCAGAATATAGTCTCAGCATCGCCCGGAAGCTTGGGAGAAATACAGATTCTCGGGCCCCACTCAGGCCCACGACCAGGCGCTCTGACTATAACAGCCCTCCAGGCAATGTTGCCCTCGGTGCCCATCTGAGAACCCCTGTGCCAGCCCCAGCATGCAGGGTGAGGACGCCAGAGTGAGACCCAGCAGGTCCTGTCACAATCAAGAGACCAAGACGCCTGTTTCCTCTCTCTTTACTCCTCTTTGCTTCTGTTTCTCCTGGCCCGTCTCAGTGACTGTTGTCGTTTTCTCTCTCCTCTTCCAGTTTTCATTTTATTACTTTAGGAAGTGCACATGGTCTGTTCGTTTTCTTTCCAACATCGGAAATATTACTAATAGTGAAAACATGTCACTGCCGCTGCGCTAAGAAACACTTTGATCCCATACGGTTCTGATGATCAGCCTCTATCAGGCCCATTTTTATAGCTGAGAAAGTTGATGTTGGAGATAAAATAACCTAAGCCCCCCAACCCCTCCTCAGCTAGAGCATATTTCAGTACAATCAGAACTGAAATATAATGTCTGTTTTACACCAAAACCATGTCTTAACAACCATCCCTAATATATTTGTGTGTGAGAGTATGCTTAGTTGCTCACTCATCTCTGACTCTTGAGACCCCATGGACTGTAGCCTGCCAGGCTCTTCTGTCCATGGAATTCTCCAGGCAAAAATACTGGAGCGGGTTGCTGTTGCCTTCTCCGAGGGCTCTTCCTGACCCAGGGATTGAATCTGCTTGCGGCTCCCACATCAGCAGGCAGATTCTTGACCACTGAGCCACATGGGAAGCAATAGATGACATCGTGAGACCTAAGACTCCTGTCACTGGTGATGGTTTTGGAATCCTTCTTCTGTCTCTCAGACTGAGCTGATTTCGTATATCCCTCCTGCAGGATTTTCTTCTTTCCCAGTCTGTTTGGGTTTCCTGGGTCTTCTTAGCCTCTTGGAACCTCTTGTCTTTATTCGGAGCCTGTTTTCCTGCCAGCCTTTCTCTTTTCCTGTCTTTGTCAACTTGAGACGGTGCTTGCCCACACACAGAGGGAGACCCTGATTCATTCTTTCTGGAGACTAAGAGGCAGCCGGAACCGCAATTGGCCATGCTACTTCCTCAACTCAGTGCTCTCTTTCACTTGTCTCTATAAATTTTGTTCCTATTATCGTGAATCCAGCTTGCTGCATTTCAAAAAAAACTCTTGCTGGCAGAGAGTAAAGACAGTCTCTAACCCTCACTGATCTTTTCCAAGTCCCGCCTAACACACACACACACACACACACACACACACACACACACACACAGAGCCTTCTTTTGCAATAGGAAACACACTTGTTCTTTAGAGAAACACCGACAAGGGTCATGGGTTATTGCTGCTACTAAGTTGTAGGTTGGTATATGTTGTTACATTTCCGGTGCCACGTGGGTAGACCAGCACTCCTTGATCAATTCAGAAGCAGGCTTTGTGACCATGATCTTGTAGTGCTCGATTGAAATGCCAAACATTAGCTATGCTTGGAAAGAATCTAAAGAGCAGCTGGGTGAGGATATTGATTCCAGAGTGACGTGAATGGTCTTTTTCGAAGGAAAGTCGGGCGTTTGCTTTGACATCCCTACTGCGTCAGTAACAGCAGTACAGAAGAGAGGCGTGATGCACGCGTGGGCCGCTTTCTGTGGCCACGGAGCAACCAGAGAGCGCAGGTCCACGGGAAGGATATCGCAGCTTCCGAGGACAGTGTGAAGACAGTCGAGGCCTCAGGATGGCACCAGGGTGACTGAGGTGTCAGGGGACAGCGGGCAAGATGTAGGAGCTTCAGAGGACAGCGATCAGGAGGCGACAGCAAAAGTAAATTTTGAAACAAAGACCAGAAGCAGAGTTTTAATAAAGCTTTTGGACAGTAATTTGAAGTAGAGGATTTATTTGGCAAAACAGAGTTATGTTCAGCAACATGGAACTGAACATTATTTTTCATGCAAAATTAAAAGCACGTTGTATTTCCTTCCTGACCACTTGCCCAGTCCCCATCTCTTTGAGAGAGAAAAGCTTCATCTAAATTATTTCATCTGATTGATGACTGTCATTTATAACTCTACTTCTACTTCTGTCTGGGGTCCAGTTCAGTTCAGTTCAGTTGCTCAGTCGGGTCCGACTCTTTGCGACCCCATGAATCATAGCACGCCAGGCCTCCCTGTCCATCACCAACTCCCAGAGTTTACCCAAACTCATGTCCATCGAGTCCGTGATGCCATCCAGCCATCTCATCTTCTGTCGTCCCCTTCTCCTCCTGACCTCAATCCCTCCCTGCATCAGGGTCTTTTCCAATGAGTCAACTCTTTGCATGAGGTGGCCAAAGTACTGGAGTTTCAGTCCTGAGTTTCAGCATCAGTCCTTCCAATGAACACCCAGGACTGATCTCTTTTAGGATGGACTGGTTGGATCTCCTTGCAGTCCAAGGGACTCTCAAGAGTCTTCTCTAATACCACAGTTCAAAAGCATCAATTCTTCGGCACTCAGCTTTCTTCACAGTCCAACTCTCACATCTGTACCTGACTACTAGAAAACCCATAGCCTTGACTAGATGGACCTTTGTTGGCAAAGTAATATCTCTGCTAATGTTGTCTAGGTTGGTCATAACTTTCCTTCCAAGGAGTAAGCGTCTTTTAATTTCATGGCTGCAATCTGTCTTGGGTATTCCTTTGGAAAAGGTGTATGGATTCATTACATATTCTAATGTATTGTCTATAAGATAAAGTCAAGCATGTATCTGCTGATACTTTTTAAGTTGACCTGTCTTTATACTTAGAAATGTCTCTTAATAGTAGGCTTCCCTGGAGGCACAGATGGTAAAGACTCTCCTGCAATACAGGATCCCTGGGTCAGGAAGATCCCCTGGAGAAGGAAATGGCAACCCACTCCAGTATTCTTGCCTAGAGAACTCCATGGACAGAGGAGCCTGGTGGGCGACAGTCATGGGGTTGCAAAGAGCCAGGCAAGACTGAGCAACTCTCATGCACTTGTGGTTACTAAGTCATGTCCGACTCTTTGCAACCCCGTGGACTGCAGCACACCAGGCTTCTCTGTCCTTCACCATCTCCCAGAGCTTGCTCAAATTCATGTCCATTGACTCGGTGATGCCATCCAATCATCTCATCCTCTGTCGTCCCCTTCTCCTTTTGCCTTCAGTCTTTCCCCGGATCAGGGTCTTTTCCAACGAGTTGGCTCTTCGCCAAAGTGTTGCAGCTTCAGCTTCAGCATCAGTCCTTCCAAAGAATATTCAGGGTTGATTTTCTTGGTGTTGGAGAAGACTCCTGAGAGTTCCTTGGCGTGCATGGAGATCAACAGTCCATCCTAAAGGAAACCTAGAGGCTCATCGCTATAAATGTTAAAAGGTAGAAATTCACTGGTGGTTCAGTGGTTAGGACTCTGCACTTTCACTGCGGAGAGCCTGAGTTCAATCCCTGGCCTGGGAACTCAGATCCTATGCACCCCAGAAACAAAAAAGGAAAGAAAAGAAACAGAATAAGCGTCAAAAGCACGGGAAACTCAAGAGGGACAAACCTCCAGGTATAAAACCAGTATGTACTAGGAATGGAATGTACCACGTGATAAACATGACGCTGATGTTTGTTAGATAAGAAAGTGCTTAAGAGAGTTCATCCTAAGGGTTCTCGTCACAGGCTGCTCCGTCGGCCTGGCTCCCGTAGTGAGGAAGATGCTGAGCTCCAGGCGCCTGGCCGTGGACACGGGCCGTGAGCAGGGAGAAAGCTGTCCCTGTTCTTAGTCTTAAAGATGTTCTGTTACTACAGCGTCACTTACCCTTTCCTGATAGAGACAAGCAAATTGATCAACCTGTGAACTGCTTCACTGACCAGTCATTCCTGTGATCTGCTCTCTTCCTCTCAGTGGCTGGTTAAGCGCAAGATCATTTTTACAGATGCGTCAGAATTCAGACAAAGGAATGACCCCTAGCGTCATACTCAGATACTTTCTCAGCCGCCTTATAAGGTAGGTTATTCATATAATCTTTCAATTCTTTATTGCTGCGTAATCATTTATTATTTTTAGTCTTTAACTCTCCTTTGAAAGAATTTTCAAAGAAAAAACAAACTGAAAGAAAAATAGTTTTCTTTCATTTAGACCATGTTTAAATGTAGCTGCTCTTTCTGGTTTAATGCTTTGGCAGTGGAAGATACTAGTACTCATGGTATTTTTCCTAATAAAACTTGAACTGTATTAAACCCACAAAAACCTCCTTATTTCTAAAGCTAATCGTCAGCAGGTTTCAATGAATATAGTCAGATTCCCATGAAATCTATGTTCAAAAGAATTTGTATGGCTCCTGTAAATTAGTAGTAATTGGAGCCTGAAATAAGGATTAATGGTAATAATAAACATAGAATAATATACAATCAGGAAAGGGGCTGGTGGAAGCCGGGGATGATGGTCTTTCCGATAAGAAGGCAGAAAGGATGGTAGTGTTCTTTACGCATGCCTGGTTGGTTGGATCAGAATGGAATACAATACTGGGACAGAATATGGAGCCAGTGGGGTCGCAGGGTGGCAGTGATGTACTGAGACAGTAGAAGTGTAGGGAGAAAAGGAAACGTCTGCCTATGTGAGCCGCCATTTAAAAATTCATGCACTTTTAAAATCACGGTTTGTGGCTGAGCTGGAGCCCAGTCCTGGTTACTGAGGGTCCATGGTTCTGTTGCTACATTGCACCGTCACACATGGCGAGGGGAGCGTTGAAACAATCTTCCGGGCCCGTCAGACGGACTGCGTGAGATCTGACTCCAGTCTGCCTGGCCTGCCTTCTGATTCAGTCATTTACAGTAGCGTGATCTTGAGTAAGTGTCTCAGTCTTTCTGTGCTTGAGTTTCCTCATCTTAAAAATGAGCAGAATCATGGCTCCCACTTCGCTGGACTCTTGAGAGAATCAAAACAGAAAACGCAGGCAAAGAATTCAGAACAATGTGACAGGTAGTATGCCCTCAGTAAATACAAGCTATCGTTACCACTGTTGTTATTTTTGCCTTTTACCTTCTCTGGCTAATAGTTGAAGAATGAGTTTAAGCTAAGAAACAGAGCTCTGTTGCCTCTGTGGTTTCTTCCAAGCTCCATTAAGTCCAGTCCTCGCCCTGAAGGCTTGACAGAACACTTTCTTGCAGCATCTTTTGGGGACGAGCCCTGGGCGGACAGCCGGTCTTGCCCTGGGTTCTTCTGGAGGGGAGGGCCCGGCATCCAGGCCCCGCGTTCTCGGCGTTAAGTGCTCAGGCAGGTTGTTAGGGGTTGGGGTGTGGGATCCAGTGGCCTGGTGGGTGCTGCTGGGGAAACCCTTCAGAAGAACAGCCCCAAGAGCTGGGGAGGCGAAGACTCAGACGTATTTTCCTGGGCAGATAAAGCAGTCGTTGGGGCTGAGAGCCCAGAGTGGAGGAGGGTGCAGTGGTGAAGCCACGGGGCAAGATGCTGGCGAGGGTCCCGGGGGTGACGTGTTGTGGGATGTGCCCTGGCCATGGGCACTGAGGATATGGAGAGGGCGCCAACTGCAGACACGCAGACTTTCCAGCTCAAGTGACGTGGGGGATGGGGAGGACGTCCTTGAGATGGGGAGCTCTGGGAGAGTGCCAGCTGGGAGCCAGGAAGAGAGCGAATGAGTCCAAGCTGGGACAGAAGTCACTGCGGTGCGGGGGCGAGGGCAGGAGGGGCAGACCGGGTGCGGCCTTCTGCAAGTTTCAGAAAATACGAAAGCCCAGCTTCTAGGGGGTAAAACCTTCCTGGTATCTCACGGGAAACAAGGAGGGAAGAGGCTCCAGACCCCTAAAACTGTGGGGTTGTTCCAAGTAGGAGCCACTAGTTAAAATTAGCTTACTACTGGGACTTCACCGTTGGTCCAGTGGTTAAGAAACCGACTTTCAGATGCAGGGGGCCTGGGTTCGACCCTTGGTTGAGGAACTAAGACCCCATAAGCCTTGGGGCTACTGAGTCCACTCTCACTACAGCCTGCGTGTCACAATGAAGATCCAACCCAGCCAAATAAATAAATATATATTTTAAAAAAGAGAAATGATACTTTTTCTAAAAAACTAGTTTGTGGATGTGTGCACTCTGTCATGTCCAGCTCTTTGCGACCCCATGGACTGTAGCCCACCAAGCTCCTCTGTCCATCGACTTTCAGGCAAGAATACTGGAGTGGGTTGCCATTTCCTCCTCCAAGGGATTTTCTGACCCAGGGACTGAACCCGAGTCTCCTGCATCTCCTGCCTTGGCAAGCAGATTCTTTACCTCTGCCCCACCTGGGAAGCCCCACCCATTGGTTTAAGTTAAAAAAATTATTGATAATAATGTCTAACTGTAGCAGAAGGTTATATACTAAAAATAAAGGCACCCCCTTCCAGTCTCACCTCCCATGGGACGGCTTTGGTAACAGCTTCTTATGAATTAATTCTTGCAGGGACTTTCTATGTATTTATATATTCTTTTCCCCACCATGAATAGAACTATACTTAATACTGCATTATTTTGCACATAGCTTTTTTAACTTAATGATTCGGCGTCTTCCTCTCGCTGCATGGAAGGACTCACCTCACTGATTTTATGGTTGCCGGGATGGCACCATGTGGGCGGACCATCCATCATGTATTTAGCTGCTCGCCATGAATGGAGATTCACGCTCCGTGAATGGAGCATGAAGGTGATTTCCAAGTTTTTTGCCGTCTTATTAGACAGTGACACGAAGTCTGTACCTTTTTGTGCAACTGTCTGGGCACGTTGGCAGGGTAAATTCCTACGAGTGGCATCGAGGGTTTGGTGCATTGAATGTACTGATGGACGTTTTCCAATTGACCTTCCCACCCGGCCAGGTGTGAGAAGGCCGCTTCTCACACCCCCAGGGCACGGGCTGGGATCACAGGTTTTAATCTTTGCAAACCCACTTTGACTTTGCATCTTCAAGTCTGGACAAACACTTGAAGGGCACGTGTATTTATATGACACGTCCCATGTTTCAAACAGCTGTGTTTTTTAAACTTTTATTTTGTACTGGCGTGTGGATGATTAACAATGCTTGACAGTTTCCGGTGGACAGCAAGGGACTCAGCCGTGCATATCCATGTGTCCACTCTCCCCCAGGCTCCCTCCCGCCCAGGCTGCCACGTAACAGTGAGCGGAGTCCCCTGAGCTCTGCAGTGGGTCCTTGTTGGGGATCCATTTTAAGATTTTTCTTAAACATTTATTTATTTGGTGCATGAGTCTTAATTCCACAGTGAGGTCCGTAGGCTTTGTTGCCCTGAGGCATGTGGAATCTTCCCGGACCAGGGATTGCGCCCCCACATCCCCTGCACTGCAAGGTGGATTCCTTACCTCTGGGCCACCAAGGAAGTCCTGTTATCCATTTAAAATATCGCCTTGTGTACCTGTCCTTCTCAAACTCCCTGACTCTCCCTTCCTCCAACCCTTCCCCCCAGCAACCATAACTCCATTCTCCAACTTCAGATCTCTTAGTGACTCTTGATTCTCAGAAAATCTGAGGAGGCGGGAGTCCTCCTTCTCCTTAGAGGAAGCTAAGGAACCGTCAGCCCCCTTTTCCGCAGGAGAGGAAAGAGAGGAGTGACCCAATTTTCTCCGTGTGAAAAATTTAGACAAAACTAGAACTCAAGTCTCTGTGTTCTTTCCCCTGTAACCCCTCAGGCGTGGCCCCCCAGCAGCCTCCGCTTCCCCCGCCAGCCCGGCCACAAGCCTGCCCAAGGCGGGATGCCGCCTCTACCCGGGTCCCTCCGGAGGGTGTCTGACCCGGACTCTGGTTCAGAGGGGAGCCGGGGCCGACTGGTTCTCCCGGGGAGATGGAGGCGACAGATGGTGGGGGGAGGCCAGGCCAGGGGTGCGAGCCCAGGCTTGAGGGGGCATCTGCACAGCAGTGTGGTCCCACATCCGCACAGCAGTGTGTTCAGACGGCTGACCGGGCAGGACCCAGGACCCGCCAGGGCTCTTCGGCTGCAGCCCGAGCTGGTCCAGGAAGGTGCATCCGGCAGAGTGGGTGCCCTTGCCCTCAGACTCTGATCAGCAACCTCAGGCCTCTCCCAGATACCCACCACCCTCCTGCCCTCCTGATGCTCTCTAGGAAGGAGGTCATCTCTGTGGGATGCAGACTCGAGGCAGGGTGAGACCCGAGGCGGGGTGAGACCCGAGGCAGGGTGCTGACCCACACCCCTGCTGGGGCTGCTCCTCTAGCCGCCCTGCCCTCCCCCATCTGTCACCCCCCACCCCAGGCCCTGAAGCCCCCTCCGAGATGTTTAGAGATGCTTCTGGGCCATGGGCTCTCTGCCCTTGTACTGCCCTGGATTTTCACATATATTCTTTAAAAAAAGAGGACGCTGCTGGGGGCCACCCAGAAGCCACACCCCCATTGCATGTGCCTTCTGTGTGGTCCATAAGCCACGCCCCCCCACCCCCAGAGACAGGCAGATGAGGGAGACAGGCTGCAAATATGCAATATTCAGGCCTCTGAAAGAAGAGTGCAAAATAGCTCAAAAGTTTTTCATATTGGCTATCTGTTGAAATGACAATATTTTGAATGTATTGACCAAATGAAGTATATTATTAAAACTAACGTACTGTTGACTTTTTAAAATGCAGCGACTGGAATGTGCTAACTGAACAGCTGATGTGGCTGGAATTATTACATTCTATTGAATAGCCCCAGTCTAGACACTAATGCCCCCTTCAGCAGCTTGTAGCTGCCACAGATCCTGCTTGGAAGGAGGTGGTGTGTGAGGGAAGAAAGGAGGAAATGAAGTGAGGCAGGAAGGGAGGATAAGAAGGGGTATGGAAAGCTATTTTCATCTAGCGAGGCCCCTGAAAGGAACAGGTAACAGCGTCAGATCTCAGCACATATGGTTGGACCATCTTGGGTAAGAGACTCAAACTTCTCTGAGCTCTAATTTGCTCAGCAGGAAAATTGACATCATAGTTACCGGGCAGGTTTAGAAAGTTCCTAGCAGAGTGGCTTACACATGTGCCCTGCGCCATGAAGAACAGTATTTTTGCATCCGAAGCACCTATGCCGCTTTGAACCCACGAATGAATGGAAGGTTTGAGGGGTGAGTGAGGAGGTGGCCCCTGCCCCAGGGCAGTCTATTTTGAGCATCTTATCCACCATCGCTATGTGACCCCCCCCACCCCAGGGGACCGAATGGAACCCCCGTGGAGAATCATTCGCTCCCCGGCTCTTTCCCACCAGGTTGCAGCCTCTTCACCTGTACTCGGTGTGCTTGCTGGTTGGATTGTTCTCCCTTGTGCCCTGGGGGCCCGTCTGGGAGGTGCCCAAGCTTCACCTGGAGAACTGCCGGCGTGCCTGGTGGACGAACTTGTTGTTGCTAAATAACTTCCTGTCGGTCCAGGATGCGGTGCGTTCAACTCTTCTTCCGCGAGGGGGCGGAGGGGCGCTATCAGGCGCGCGTTCCCCGGCCAGCCCGAGTCCGATCCCCCTTTTCTGGCGAAGCTGTAGGAACGTGGGCTGTGGGAGGGAGGCTCGCCTCGGGTGTGAGGTAAGCCAGCCCTGGCGGGGTGGGCGCTGGGAAAGCAGAGAGGGAGCCGGGCGGGGGCCCGGGGGCGGGCCAGCGCGCTGCCCGTCCGGGACGCAGCTGCCCCCGCCCCATCTCTGCAGTCTGGGGCCACGCCACCCCAGCGGGAAGGACGCCTTCTTCACCTCCACCCAGAGAACCGAGATGGGGACGGAAGGAGTCACCACACCCTCCCCGTAATGAATTCCACCCCATGCCCAGCCAGATCTCACAAGGTCTGTGTATATGGGTCGTGCGTCTTCGAAGCCCTAGCTTCCTCCTGATGAGCTTGGAGCAAAAGGAAGTGAACTAGCTGTAATAAAACCGCGTCAATGATTTGGCACCTGCCTAGAAAGCACTGCAAAGAAGGAAGTGGCCCCCCACTCCAGCATGCTTGCCCAGAGAATCCCGTTGGCAGAGGAGCCCGGTGGGCTGCCGTCTGTGGGGTCGCACAGAGTCGGACACTACGGAAGCGGCTTGGCATGCGTGCATGCGCTGGAAAAGGAAATGGCAACTGACTCCAGTGCTCTTGCCTGGGTGTCCCAGGGATGGCGGAGCCCGGTGGGCTGCCGTCTGTGGGGTCGCACAGAGTCGGACACGACGGAAGCGGCTCAGCAGCAGCAGCAGCAAGCACTGCTGCAAGGAGAATCACTAAAATGTGACTGTATGACCACCGACCAACCCGACGGCTGCCTTTGGGTCGCAAGGGCCCGGCAGCTTCGACAGGGCTTCCGTCACTGCCTAAGTGCCTGCAGGCGGACCCCCACCACCCTCCGTGACGGGGCACCCTGGTGCAGAGGCCCGGCCGCCTTCCCGGGGCGGGCCCGCTGGGGTCACAGGTGCGATGAGCGAAGCTGTCGCTTCTGATTAGCCTGTTCTCCTCGGGAGCGACGGGGTGGGAGGGGAGAGCGAGGCCGCTCGTCTCTGAAGCCCGGGGGACACTTGCCCGCAGAAGTCGTCTCACCCTTAATTAGAGGCACGGGGGGCCACCTGGCGCCCCACAGGCACAGGCAGCCTGGGACGAGGCCGCTCCGGCCGGGGCTCACAGCAGCCACCCGTGGGAGCTCCGGGGTTCCCGCAAACGCTCGTCTGCAGCCAGACCTCTGCTCTCAGTGAGCACGGTCTATCAAATCAAAACTAGAATAAAATACATGGACACATTCTCTCCACCTGGAGTTGGGGGGAGGGCAAGGAAGAGACAACAACACGGGCCGTCCGACCCCACGCGCTGTGAGGGTAATTAATCACTCCTCACATCTGGGACACGGTGGCGGAATTCAGTTCCCACCGCTGCCCTGGGAGATTAGCTGTGATTGTTGTCTTAAACAAGAGAGAAACCGTGTCGGAATTAACAGGGTGTAAAATGGCAATAATAATACCTACTCCCCTGGGCTTGTTAGGAGGGTGAGTTGAGATGCTGCTGCTGCTAAGCTGCTTCAGTCGTGTCTGACTGCGTGATCCTATGGACAGCAGCCCACCAGGCTCCTCTGTCCACAGGATTCTCTAGGCAGGAACACTGGAGTGGGTTGCCATTTCCTTCTCCAGAGTTGAGATGAGGTATATGAAATATCTTTAACTCAAGTCCTTTCTCTTCCTGTGGAAATCGCCTCACGCGACCCTGAGTTCCTCCCTCTGGTCCCGGGAGGTGAGCCACTGGTTAATTGGAGGAGGGGGTGACCTTTGCTGGTTTCTTTCCAGTGCAACGGCTGGACGTGGTATCTTGCCAATGATTTTCAATTCCATCTCACCACCCCGGTGATCGTCTTCATCCACGGAAAGTGAGTCTAATGGAAACAAGTGTTTCTCCTCACCTGGCCTCTTTCTTAAAACTCTTAGAGAGCTCCCAGTTCTGGGCAAAGCAGCTCTTACAGTTTAGAACTGAGAAACTCGCTTTTCAGAAGCGTGCGGACCCTGGCTCCACCCCTGTTTACTTCCTCCCGGTTCTCCTCTAGTCCTTGTGTTTTTTTTTTCCACTTCACTGTCCTTATAAACATTTCCGCACAAGCATGTAGCCTACTGGCTGGTCCGGTTTAGGGTTTATATGCCATCTTTTGTGGTGGGCGCTTAGATTGTTTCCAGTTTTTCCTGATTATAAATGGCTCCTCGGCACATGTCTTTGAACACACCCCTTTCCCCTCTTCTGTATTTATTTCCTTGGGACCCTGTTTCCTGGTGGAATTATTAGGTCAGAGGCTAAGAACAGTTTTGTAATGCTTGTTACATATCGTGAAATGACTCTTCAGAAAAAATGAGCTAATTTATAGCGCCCCAAGGAAGGCACCAGGGTGCCTGCTTCTCCACCGTGGGTGTCTATCACCAAAATTTTGTTAGTTTTGGAAAAGCTCTAAGGCCTCAAGTTGTGGATTATCCACGCCATATTTTAAAATATTTAGTCTTCTTTTTTGTTCAAATGCATGTTCAATTTAAGAAACACTGGAAAACATTACACTAAAGAAAGGGGAAAAAAAACCCAACCACCTTAGGCCTGTTTCCTCACTTGAGAGTGTTTCACTGTCGGTATTTATTCTTTGCTTCTTTTATTCTTCACAGTTTTTTATACATGAAAGAATTCTGCATATATACTTTAGACATTTGCTTTAATAGTTTAATGATGTAATCATTTTCCTATATTATTTTATTTTTCAAGTGAATGTACTTAAAAAAAATTATTTCTGCTTATTTTCGGCTGTTCTGGGTCTCTGTTGCTTCCCGGGCTTTCTCTAGCTGCTGAGCTCAGGCTTCTCATCTTGGTGACTCCTCTCGTCTCAGAGCAAGGGCTCCAGGCACAGACATAGTAGTTGCCCATGCAGGCCAAGCAGTTGCGGCTGGCAGACTCTGCTGTCTGGAGGCACGTGGGATCTTCTCGGACCAAGGATCGAACCCATGCCCCTGCATTGGCACGTGAATTCTTAACCACTGGATCACCAGGGAAGTTCCTTAAGTAAACAGACTATTCATGTCTGTATAATATTTCATATTTGTGAATGAACTATAGTTTACCTATACCTTCCTCTAGTGTTAAATAGATTATTTCCAATTTTGTGCTTTTATCAGTAACAGAAACATCTTTGTAGTTACCATTTGTCTCCAACTCTGATATCTCTAGAATGCAGGTTCTTAAGAAGAGTTTCAGAGTCAAAGGGCATGAGTGTCTTTGGAGATCTTGAAGTATGACAGATTGCTTGCCTTAAAGGTTGCAGCAGTATTCAGTCCTCTGGCCATCTAACTATGCCATTGCCAATATGGACTATCAACAAGATCTATATCTTGCTTTTAAAAAATTATTATTTTAAGATATATAAGAAAACATTCCTTTTTCACATCTAATTTGTAAGTCTTTGATTACTGGGCATGGAGCTGAATTCCAACTATATGTTGACTAGCTCTGTTTTGTGGTTACCTGTTAATGCTCTTTGCAAGGGGATATTTAAATCACAGGCTGACCTGTGATGTTGCCCACTCCAGTGCTATGCAAACAGTCAGGCATCTTAGGCAAGGAAAATGCATACTAATTTTAATTTAATCTAAAATTGAACAATTTTTTAAAAGGTCTATTTTTTTACATGCACATCTGAAGCACATTAAGTTTTCTGTCTGCAAATGTAAGAGATTTTGGCTGACTACTTTTAAAGATATGTCCCACCCTTCCCCTAGGCACAGAGGTGGACTGCTGGTATAGTGTTTGAGTCAGAAGATGTGGGTTCAAAGCTGGGGGACTCAGTGTAAGTCGCTGGACTCTCGTCAGTTTTCACATCTGTGAGATGGAGATGACGCACTTCACCTCAGGGTTGGAAGAGACAGCGAGATCGTACCCATGGGAACCAGCGCATGCCCTCTGTGATGGGCTGTGGCTCCTGCAGGTACCGGGAGGGCAGGTGCGCAGCTCGGCCAACCCTGGAGCCCTGGCCAAGGAGGACGGGCAAGCCTCTACCTGGAGCCCTGGCCAAGGAGGACGGGCAAGCCTCTGCCGGCTCCCTCGGAGGCGCCCTGGCAGCAGGATCGGACTGCTGACGTTTAGGGTGTTTAGTGAAGGAAGCGCCGGTTTCTTCCGAGGCCTCTCTCCTTGGCTTGTAGACAGCCGTGCCTCCTCACGTGGTCTTCCCTCTGGGCTCACTGTGTCCTAATCTCTTCTTATAAAGACACGAGTCCCACTGGATTAAGATGCATCCCAATGACTGACTTCGTTTCACCTTAATTATCTCTCTAATGACTCCGCATCTCCAAACGGAGCCACACTCTGAGGTCGTGGAGGTTAGAGTGTGCAGGGCTGGGTGGCACGATCCAGCCCACAGCAGTCTGTCCTAGGAAGCTTTGAGTAGTCTTTGCAGCTGTGATGGCCAGCTGACTCCTGAGTCGAGGTGGCACGGCTTGGGCTCCAGTTCCCCAGGGAGTGAGACAGTAATTTACTCGAGCGCACGTGGGTTTTTATTGGATGGCCTGACCAGATGGTTTGCCAGGCACCCACCCACCGAGGACAATGAGTTCTCAGAACCTCTGCACTCTAGGCCTGCTGGGAACCTGCTTGAGTGTCCCTGTGACTGAGGCAGGCTGCCCCGGGGCCAGCATCTTTCTGAGGGGCCGTCGTGGGAGGAGGGTCTCAATTTCTCGCCTGGAAACCGGCGCTGCCCAAGCCTGGGACTGTGCTACTGCATTTAGCCTCTAAATGGAAGGGGTATAAAAGGTAGGGCGTTTTCCCCTCGGAGAACACACTCGTGTGGAATTCTAGTGATTCAGGGAGGATGGAACTGGAGGGTCTGCAAAAGGCATGATGAATTGGGACTTCCTGGTGGCCAGTGGTTAAGAACCTGCCCGTTCACTGCAGGTAGTGTGGGTTTGATCCCTGGTCATGGAACTAAGATCCTGCATGCTCCCTAGGGGTGGCAGTGGTTAATGCCTAGTCACTAAGTCGTGCCCTTTGGCAACCCCATAGACTGTAGCCCCACCAGGCTCCTCTGTCCATGGGATTTCCCAGGCAAGAATACTAGTGTGGGTTGCCATTTCCTTCTCCAGGGGATCTTCCCTACTCAGAGATCGAGCTCACATCTCCTGCATTGGCAGACGGGTTCTTTACCACAGAGCCATGGTTCAGCAGAAAAAATAAGACATGGTGAATATACAGCATGGTTACCATACCTGCCCTGCCCACACTCATTCATGGCAACATTACTAGTCAGTTACTGCACCACTGAGCTAAGATGCCTCTTCCACTCCTGAGCACAAACTGAACTAGAATTGCTGCTCTAGATGGTGACTTACTCCCTAAATCACTGTGGTGTGAAGCGAATGGCATCTCATCTCTTCCTCACGAGGGACCATGGCAACTCCAGCACTGGCCTAGGATCGCCAAAGGCAAGGTTGTGCCTGGTTGGCCCGGCATCTGTGTTGGGCATTTCCTCCACTGCAGACCCTCCTGGCCCTAACCCTCCTGATTCCCAGTAGATACAACCAGATGACGTCTCACTCGGAGCCTCTGTCCCTACACCTCATTTCCTGCCTCAGAACCGAACCCTCTCGGCCTATGTACGGAGTCCCAAATTTTGGAGGAATTAATTTTGTGGGGCCACCTTTGACCCAAGGGGGCTAGACGATGGTAGGAAAATGCTTCTTTCTTTCACCCCCTTAGGACAGTTTTGAGGTGCATTTCAGAAAGCTCCACGGAACATTCTGGAAGAACTGAGCATTGGCTACTGTAATAGTGCCTTGCACTGGCCTCCTTGTCCCCACCCCTGCCCTCATTCTTAGCTCCACATGAACCACCTGGACCCTGACCCTTGTCAGGTTTGCATTTGGATTGGGGGGAGGATCCCTGGGTCCCCCGTTACTCTGTCCCCCTCTGCTGTGTCTCACCTGTGCCTGCCAATCATCTCTCTCCTGAATCAATCACTGCTTCTTAATTTTTATTATTATTACTTTTATTTTTCTTTTTGTCGCACCTAGTGGCATGTGGATCTTAGTTCCCTGCCCAGGGATGGAACCCGTGCCCTCTACAGTGGGAGTACGGAGTCTTAACCAGTGGACCCCCAGGAAGCCCCTCCACTTCCATCCTTTTAGTGCTTCCTGGGTGGCAAGGGACTTTCCCACGCACCGTCTCGTCACGGTAAAGTTCATCAGGAAGGTGAAGCTATTCTAAGGCAAGGATTTCACTGCCCAGGATTGGGCTGCTAATAAGCGCTCAAGACTGAAGTCTAACTCAAGGTTTTTAACTCCAGCCCAACTCTGGACACACTTGGCCCCACGCCAGCCTCTCTCAAAGGCAGGCTGGCAGGAAGCACCTCCGGTTGCCAAGTCTGCCAGCCTTCGGTAGCCCCAGAGTGAGAAGAAAAGTGAACATGCTCTCTTCTTTGCAGAAGTCAGCGTGCCCTCGCCCTGCTCGGGGCCACGCTGCTCCTGGCATCTTGCACCGCCTCTGCTCTGCTCACACTGGCTCACAACCTTCCGGTGGCAGCTCCATCAGAAGCCAGGTAACTGCCGCGCTTCCCAGCCCGCCGGCTCTGTCCCTCGCCCGCCTCCTCCCACCCCCTCAGGATGGCCAGGACCTCCCAGGCAGGGCTGCTGAACGGATGCCAGGCTCTTAGCCCTGTGCGCATCTGCTCCTGCGGAAATGTGGGCGGGAACTGTTCGGCCTGGTTGGGAAAGCTCATTGCGTGTTTGTTTCCAAACCTCTGACTCTTTCAGCTGGCGCTGGGGATCTGCTCTGAACACAGGGAGCTCACTCTTGCCCACTGAAAGGCTTCGGGAGGAAAGGGGTGCCCCCACGTGGCTGAATGGCGTTTCTCCTCCAGTGGCGAACTACTGCTTGGAAGCTCTATTGTGGGATGGAGAGACAGAAATTTAACGAAGCTGGGGTTGCCCCTTCAAGGTCACATGCCTAGTGAGTGGCACAGGTGTGAGCTGAACCTAGGACCTCACCCACTGTGCCAGTTTGCCTTTCCAACGGGGTATGTGTAGCAGTTCTTTCTCGGTACCACCGGAGTCTCCTGCAGGAAAAACCGGTGAGATTCCTGCTCATCTGTTCTCCGGGCAGCGGTCAGGCTGACGCAGGTGGAAGCCGGATGCTGTCAGCCATCCGCTCAACCCTTCCATTGTTCTCAGGCAGAGTCCCTGTCTGGCGTCGGCTGTCTCTCCCCTACCCGCTGACTCTGGACCGGTCTCAGCAGCCTCCTTCCCTCCGCACACCCAACTGGCTCCCTCCTCAGGGCCCTCGAACTTGATGTTCCCTCACACGAGAACGCCGTTCCTCTAGAATCCAAATCTGGGCGAGGCGAGCTCCCCCACTCCCTACAGGGGTCTGTACGTATCTCAGAGCAGCCTTCACTGGCCTCCCTGGGTGAACCGGCCCAGAGCCGTGTGTGGCACAGAAATGCTCAAGGGGCTGACTTCCCCGGCAGTCCAGTGGTTGGGACTCCATGCTTCCACTGCAGGGGCAAGGGTTCGATCCCTGGTCGGGGAACTCAGATCCCACATGCCGCACAGCATGGCCAAAAATGTTTTTAGAGGTATCCTGACATGCTAGCCCCTGGAAACAGCTATTTTAAAAGAAGGCAGTCATCACATTTTCTTGGGTCCCAGGTTGGAGGGGCCCAAGGGAGTTTGGGATTTCAGAAACCAGGCAGGCCCAAGGCAGGATCATGAGGGAGCTGTCTGCAGACCATCACTGAAGACGTGAACTCCTGTGCTCCTGGTGTCGTTGGCTTTGCTGATTGCCCCAGTGAACGTCTGAGAGATTCCTTTATCCATGTCCAGATCAAATGAAACCTTGGCCTCATGTCCTTGTGTTTTTCAGTGAAGAGGCAGCCAGACGGTATTTCCTGGAGTACTACACGAAACCCTACTGTCGATACGGGCCGTTCCTCGTGGGCCTCTTACTGAGCGTCTTCACGCACCCAAACCACCAGGCGAACGTTCTCAGAACCAGGGTACGTGGCTTCCTCATGCCGCGCTGCAGGAACCAGGTTCACTGGGGTCAGACTGCCCTTGGCCAGGCTCTTCCAAAGCCCTGGGCAGGAGGCAGACTTTTGGGTACTGTGCTGTGCTGTGTCAGCAACAGCTCTTGATGCCAGAGAATAAGGGGGACCTTGTCTTCTTCCCTGATTCTCTGCTTTCCTCTCTGAGCTCCCCTTAGAAAGCTCCAGATCCAGCACCCAGCCGGGTCCTACCCATTGGAGCCGTGGTACAGACACAGAGAAACCTCTGATGTGGGAAAACATACCCGGTGAGATGGCAAGGGCAAGCCACTCTTCCGGAAGGCCATGGAGACGCAGACTGGATTTTCTTTAATAGCAAAAGCTCTTTGGCTTCTAGAAATAAGATTCTTGGTCAGATTTGACGGTTCCGTCTGGGAGTCAGCTTGTGCGGTATTTAGAAAGCTGCCACTTTACCATCCAGATGGGGTTACTTCCCTGTGGGTGATCAGTCTGGTTCACCATCCACGGTCATAGGTCAAGCCAGAAACCTGGGTTCTTCTTGGATGCCTCCTGCCTGTCGCCCGCCCTCCCCGTCCAGTCACCCACTCCCGGGGCAGGTTCTCCTCCTGTCCTCCCGTGGCCTTTGCCCCTCACCGTGTTCAAGCCTGTCTCATCTCTTAGCTGGACTACTTCACTGGTTTTCTTGCCTCTAGTCTGATCTCAAATCCACCCTCAGGGCAACCCATCTAGAGCACAACCTTAGCCTCAGTTCAGTTCAGCCACTCAGTCGTGTCTGACTCTGCAACTCCATGGACCGCAGCATGCCAGGCCTCCCTGTCCATCACCAACTCCCAGAGTTTACCCAGACTCATGTCCATCGAGTCAGTGATGCCATCCAGCCATCTCATCCTCTGTCATCCCCTTCTCCTGCCTTCAGCCTTTCCCAGCATTAGGGTTTTTACATGAGTCAGCTCTTCACATCAGGTGGCCAAAGTATTGGAGTTTCAGCTTCAACATCAGTCCTTCCAGTGAATGTTCAGGACTGATTTCCTTTAGGATGAACTGGCTGGATCTCCTTACAGTCCAAGGGACTCTCAAGAGTCTTCTCCAACACCACAGTTCAAAACATCAATTCTTTGGCACTCAGCTTTCTTTATAATCCAACTGTCACATCCATACGTGACCACTGGAAAAACCATAGCTCTGACTAGACAGACCTTTGTTGGCAAAGTAATGTCTCTGCTTTTTAATATGCTATCTAGGTTGGTCATAACTTTTCTTCCAAGGAGTAAGTAAGTAATTTCATGGCTGCAATCACCATCTGCAGTGATTTTGGAGCCCCCCAAAATAAAGTCTGACACTGTTTCCACTGTTTCCCCATCTATTTCCCATGAAGTGATGGGACTGGATGCCATCATCTTAGTTTTCTGAATGTTGAGCTTTAAGCCAACTTTTTCACTCTCCTCTTTCACTTTCATCAAGAGGCTCTTTAGCTCCTCTTCACTTTCTGCCATAAGGGTGGTGTCATCCGCATATCTGAGGTTATTGATATTTCTCATGGCAATCTTGATTCCAGCTTGTGCTTCTTCCAGCCCAGCGTTTCTCATGACGGACTCTGCATCTAAGTTAAATAAGCAGGGTGACAATATACAGCCTTGACATACTCCTTTTCCTATTTGGAACCAGTCTGTTGTTCCATGTCCAGTTCTAACTGTTGCTTCTTGACCTGCATACAGATTTCTCAAAAGGCAGGTCAGGTGGTCTGGTATTCTCATCTCTTTCAGAATTTTCCACAGTTTGTGGTGATCCACACAGTCAAAGGCTTTGGCACAGTCAATAAAGCAGATGTTTTTCTGGAACTCTCTTGCTTTTCCAAAGATCCAACAGATGTTGGCAATTTTGATATCTGGTTCCTCTGCCTTTTCTAAACCCGGTTTGAATATCTGGAAGTTCACAGTTCATGTATTGCTTAAGCCTGGCTTGGAGAATTTTGAGCATTACTTTACTAGCATGTGAGATGTGTGCAGTTGTGCAGCAGTTTGAGCATTCTTTGGCATTGCCTCGTGCAAAACCTATTCTTATGACTTTTGTTGATCCACAAGACCTTGGGGGTAGAACAGGTTCCCACGTACCTCTGAATTTCTAGCATCTGATTCTGCAATCAGTCAATAAATGAGTGGAGGATAATTTGCTTCGCAGTGAAAGAAGCGACAAGACTTGCCTTGCACTATTAGGGGGCCGTGCTGACCCCAGATCCCTCTGCTAGGCCCTCCTTTGGTTTGTCGAGGTCCTGTGGATGCCTCATCTAATGTTCTAGAGATGAGGCCCTGGGCCTTGGAAAGCCGTGTGTTGCTCATAGCAGGAACAGGAGCTAGGGCGTCACGGGAAGCAATGGATCCACAGGGGCCACGTGACTTTTCCTATAGGCTGGAGTTATGATGCTCCCTTGAAAATGCACGATCAGGTTGTACATTCTAACAGAAGGCCATTCAGAGGTGCTTTGGGGCTTCTCTGTGGTCCGGTGGTTAAGAGTCCACCTTGTAATGCAGGGGACGTGGGTTCGATCCCTGGTGCGGGAAGATTCCACATGTCTCAGGGCAACTAAGCCTGGGCACCAAGACTACCAAAGCCGGTGTGCCTTGAGCATGGGCCCCACAGGAGAAGTCCCCGCAAGGAGAAGCCCGCACACAGGAGCCGCTCCTGCTCAACGCAACCAGAGAAAGCCTTTCTCTGAATGCACGTCTCCATTCTCCCGTTTCTTCCGCCATGCTGTGTCCCCAGGGATGGGCGCGGCCCAGGTGTGGGCTGTGTGAGGGGGGCTCTCACAGTTTTGGGGGCAGAACCAATCCAGGAGCCCTGTCTGGTTGAGGATGAGTCCCTTGGACTACAAAGAGATCCAACCAGTCCATCCTAAAGGAGATCAGCCCTGGGTGTTCATTGGAAGGACTGATGCTGAAGCTGAAACTCCAGTACTTTGGCCACCTCATGTGAAGAGTTGACTCATTGGAAAAGACTCCTAAGCTGGGAGGGATTGGGGCAGGAGGAAAGGCAGATGACAGAGGATGAGATGGCTGGATGGCATCACCGACTTGATGGACCTGAGTTTGAGTGAACTCCGAGAGTTGGTGATAAACAGAGAGGCCTGGAGTGCTATGATTCATGGGGTCACAAAGAATCGGATATGACTGAATGACTGAATTGAACTAAACTGAATCCTTAATTAAATTATTTTTAATGTCATCTCTAACTCATTTAGGTTCTGGAGTTTTCATTTGACTCCTGAATTATTTCTATGCTGTGGAAATTCTTTACACTTTTCTCTCTACTTGAACACACTGATCATTTTTATTTTAAATTTCTTATCTGATATCATCAGAATCTGAAGTATCAGTAAGTCAGTTTTTATTACTTGACTTGTTAGTCTAATTTTTTTTAGGATGCTTCACAATTTTTAAATTAAATGACAGCCATGTACAGAAGAGACCTGAGTTTGATCCCTGGGTTGGGAAGACCCCCTGGAGGCTGTCTCTTATACACATCTAGATGTGTATAAGAGACAGCACCAGTAGAGCCTGAACGTGACTGATGACACACAGGATGTCAGGGGACCGGGGGTGACACCGCGTGGCCAGCGTGGGCTGAGCCGGGCCTCTCCTCCCCACCAGGGGCAGGCTCTGCTGGGCTGGGGGTGCGCCCTGTCGACCCTCCTGCTAGTGGTCGCCCTGGCCTACACGGTGGATGACGTCTCCCCCACCTCGTCCGGCACCGCTGCCGTCTACCAAGGCCTCCACCGGACCCTGTGGGCGGCGGCCGTGGGCTGGGTCCTGTTCGCATGTCAGGAAGGCTACGGAGGTAGGTGCAGCGTGGGGCTTGCGCGGGGCTCACACGCTGATCTGTTAGGGTGACGACGTGAGAACATGTACATGGATGAGCGCTGACCGGTGAGTGACTGACAGGACTCAAAAACACCCTTTGTCTACATATCTGGGGCAACCCACCCATATATTCTGAAGAGGGAGGTGGCAACCTGGTCCAGTGTCCTTGCCTGGAAAATCCCATGGACGATTTTCCACCTCTCAGATCCCAGGTGGAGCCTGGTGGGCTGTAGTTCATGGGGTTGCAGAGTCGGACATGACTGAGCGACTAACACCCATATATTCTGTCTTAGGTGTTTATACCGGTTTATATATTACATGCAGGTTCTAAAAGAAAAATTGGCAGCCTCTCCAATGAAGCTAGTTTAGAAATTAAAATAGGGACTTCCTGGTGGTCCTGTGGCTAAGACTCCATGCCCCTAGTGTGGGGAGCCTGGGTTCCCCCTGGTTGGGGAACTAGATCCCACGTGCTGAATCCATGAGCTCATAGGCCACAACCGAAAGATCCTGAGCGCTGCAAGTAAGACTTAGTGCATAAAATCAAATCAATAAGGTTTTTTTAAAAAAGGAAATGCTTTGTTAAAAAAAAAAAAAGAAAAAAGAAATTGGAAGTGAGCAGGTAAGGTAATGTCGAGGAAGAAAATCCCAGCGCTGGGACGAGAGTACCGGCCACCCCCACCCTCATCTCCTCTGATCGTGTGAACTAAGAGTTACCAACACCCCCTCAGCCCTTTGTAACGGGGACACTCTGTTGAGCCAGCCTTTCAGAGTGGAACAGAAAAAGAGCTTACATGGAGAGAAAGGGTCTCCTCTGATTAGAAACGTCTGTTCAAATTGCCTGACATTTTCCTCCTTTCCTCTCTGTCGGGCACAAGGTACTTGGTAGTGTGCTGCTGTTAGCTGCTCAGCCGTGTCCAACTCTGCGACCCCATGGATGCAGCCCGCCAGGCTCCTCTGTCCATAGAACTCTCTAGGCCAGAAGACTGGAGTGGGTTGCTATTCCCTTCTCCAGGGGATCATCCTGACCCTGGGATCAAACCTGGGTCTCTGGTGTTGCAGGCAGATTCTTTACTGTCTGATCCACCAGGGAAGCCCACGAGGAGCTTGAGGTGTCAGCAAATGACCAGGAAAGGCTGGCAGGGCTCTCCCAGCCGAGGTTCTGAGCTCCCCAGCTGCCTGGAAACCCTGAGATGATGCAATTAGGGCCACATGGAGACACCGCACATTCGGGCCCCCTGGGAAATGAGCCGGATGCCTTTAAAATTTGGCCTGGGAACCCAAACCCGTTAGCCTCAGCACAGGTGCTTGGAACAACGTGATGACGTGAACATGAGTCCTGCTTACTGGATGCAAGCTTGTGTCAAGCTCCACAGAGAAGCTCACCCGTGGCCCCGGGCGGCACTGGCCACACAGCTACAGGTAGGGCTATAAACAGCCCTGTTTCTCAGCGTGGAAAGTGGAGCCTGGAGATGAAGCCGGCTGTGAAGGTCACACAGCTGGAAAGCGTGTCTGGGCCCCAGGATGCAGCCTGAAGCCCCCTCTTCATTTCTGCGTGCCAGGCCCTCTCCCCACTCAAGGTGTTTGATTTTTCAAATGGTTCCTGCATTTTCATGCATACAGAATGCTCAGAGATCTGTCCTTTAATATTTCAGTGTTAAAAGCTATCCCTTCTATGGAGAACGATGTTACAGAGGAATCAGGCTGTGTTCTGACTGATGTATTTGCATTTACGGGTTTGGGTCGCATGACCTCCATTGTGACAATGACTTGTCAACAATGAACTGTTGACAGAGTCGCAGAACATAAACAGCTACTTCCCCTGGCCTGACCCAGGCTAGCTCTGATGTGCTGGAAAACATCCTAGGATTCCTGTCTAATGTGACAGCCCTGTGGGTCAAGAATAGATTTCTCAGGTGGCTCGCTGGTAAAGAAGAATCCACCTGCCAACGCAGAGGGCGCAAGAGATGCAGGTTCAGGAAGACCCCTGGGAGAAGGAGATTCACTCCAGTGTTCTTGCCTGGGTAATCCCATGGACGGAGGAGCCTGGCGGGGTACAGTGCAAGGGGTTGCTAAGAGTTGGGAACGACTTAGCGACTAAATAACGTGTTTTGTTGTGTGTGTGTATATATATATATATATATATATACAAGCTACATCTTCTTATCCATTCATCTATTTTTGTTTGTTTGCTTGTGAGGTCTTAGTTCCCTGCCCAGGGATCAAACCTACACCTTCGGCATAGAGTCCTAACCACTGGGACCACCAGGGAATTCCCTCCCTTTATCTGTTGATAGGCACTGACGTTACTTTCATATCTTGGCATGGATTTTTTTTTTAAGTGACTTAATTCTACAACTACTTTGTTTGTTTCACAGGAATAACTTGGTTCATCATTTGGGATTCACATGGGGGCAAATGTACCTTTTGACTATGATTTCTATTTATTCACTTGATTGCATAAAATACTTAATTGAAAGCTCGCTCTATGCCAAGCACTGCTCTAGATGCTGAGGATACCACAATAAATAAGAAAAATCCCTCTCTGTAGGAGATTGCTAGGGGATAGGGAAAGGGAGAGACCAGGAGACTCTACCAGCCTGAATAATGGTCTCCATCTTTAAGTCTGAATTCCTTGGCAATTTGCAGCTGTGGTCAAGGATCTTGAGAAGGGGAGATTATTTTGGATTATTTGGGTGGGTCCTGAAAACAGTCACACGATTCCCTATAGAAGGAGCAGAGGGAGGTTTCACACACACACAGAGGAGCTGGTGACATGAAGTTTTGGTAGAAAGAGACTTGAAAACGCGGGTGTTGATTGGAGTGCTGTGACCGGAAGCCACGGAATGTCCAGGCACCAGGGCTGGAAGAGATGAGGCATGGATTCTCCCGCAGAGCCTCCAAGGGAATGTGGTCCTATCAACACCCTGATCTTGGCCCATGATGTTGATTTTGGGCCTCTGGTCCCCAGAATGATGGGAGAACAAATTTCTGTTGTTTTAAGCCACCCTGTTTGTGTAGGTTGTTACAGCAGCTATAGGAAATGAACCCAGAGCCACATGAAGTAAATATAGTTGTAACTTATTTCAGATGCAAATAAATATGGTGAATAAACACAAGCCAGGGGAATTCCCTGGCCGCCCAGTGGTTAGACTCCATGCTTTCACTGCGAAGGATATGGGTTTAACCCCTGGTCAGGGAACTAAGATCCTGCAAGCCTTGCATCAAGACCAAAAATTAAAAAAATAACAAGAAAAAATCATGGGTGGGAGGGTAAGTGGATTAGGGGTGCGTTTGCAAATATGTGGCACCAAAGCACTCCAGGCAGATGGAAGCCTAAGGCAGAGTTCCCCAGTCTGGAACATGCTGAGTGGGTGAGGAGAACAGCAAGAAAACCAGTGAGTCAGGGGTCAAGGAGACAGACAGGAGTGAGGCCAGAAGGCAGGGCTCAGGTCATGCCGGACCATCAAGGCCTCGGGAAGAACCTGGGTTTTATTCTAAATGCCACGTGACATGATCTGGTTTGTGATTTTAACAGATTAGTCTAGACGTTTTCCTTTTCTGCTGTGTGTGTGTGTGTGTGTGTGTGTGTGTGTGTGTGTGCGGCTTGAAACAACAGAAACTGATTTTCTGGTTTTGGAGATGGCGCGGGGCTTCCCTGTGGCTCAGTTAGTAAAGAATCCCCCTGCGATGCGGGGGGTTCGGTCCCTGGATTGGGAAGGTCCCTGGAGAAGGGAATGGCTACCCACTCCAGTGTGCTGGCCTGGAGAACTCCATGGACTATTCCGTGAGGTCGCAAAGGGTTGGGCACGACTGAGCGAGCTTCGCTTTCACAGCAGGTTAAACTCTGCCTGCGGTGTGTGAGACGCAGGAGACTCGGGCTCTGTCCTGGGTCGGGAAGACCCCCTGGAGGAGGGCATAGCAGCCCACTCCAGTGTTCTTGCCTGGAGAATCCCATGGACAGAGGAGCCTGGTGGGCTACAGCCCATAGGGTCACAAAGCAGGACACGACTGAGCGACTGAGCTTGAGCACTCAGTTCTAGAGGCTAGAAATTAAAGAGCCAGGCATGGGCCAGGTCCTTCCGGGAGCTCTGAGGGGAACCCATCCCACCCTCTCCTGGGTCCTCGACAGCTGTGGTGCGCCACGGTCCCCATCCTCACGCGGTCATCTCCCTGCGTCTCTCCTCCATGTCTGTGTTTCCTTTTCTGTCTGTTTCAAGGATATTTTGGATTCAGGGCCCACCCTGATCTAAGATGACCTCACCTCTCATCCCTTACCTTAATTACATCATTTCCTTCTCTAGGGCGTCTTCCCAACCCAGGGATCAAACCCAGGTCTCCTGCATTGCAGGTGGATTCTTTACTGTCTGAACCACCAAGGAAGCCCAATGACATCTGCAAGGACCCTTATTCCCAATTCTGAGGTTCCAGGTGGACACAGCTTTGGGGGGGCATCACCATTTACCCCACTGCAGAGAGCCATTGGTCTTATTCAGCGAGGGAATTTCTCATTGTTTTTATTTTAATTCCTTTAAATTCAATAGCCACAGGGGCTCATAGCTATCAGGTGGGACAGTCCAGTTGTAGAAGATACAGCAGGTTGCTGAAGGTGGAGGCTCTGGGGCCACACGGTGCTACCGCCCTCGTCCTAAGGTCCAGCAGCCTGTGTGTGCGCCTGGAGTCAGAACCCAGGCCAGCCAAGGGCCTTTGAGCCTTGTTCTATGCATGGAATGTTTCGTGCTCAGAGGCTGAAACCACGAAGGAGGTAAACTGGCTGTAAACTCAGTATTGAGCAGCTCTTATTATTACTGTGCGTCTGCAGTGGGGAGTTGAAGTTTGTTCTGTTTTGGCTTTGGCTTACCTGTTTTAGGACATTCTCCAGGAGGCGATAATGGTAAAGAAACTCCCTGCCCATGCAGGAGATGCAAGAGTTCAATCCCTGGGTTGGGAAGATCCCCTGGAGAAGGAAATGGCAACCCCCTCCAGGGTTCTTGCCTGGAGAATTCCATGGACAGAGGAGCCTGGCGGGCTACAGTCCCCGGGGTCGCAAAGAGTCAGACACAACTGAAGCAACTTAGCACACACTTAAAAAGAATATGGTCTTCCTTGGTGGTCTGAGGGTTAAGACTCAGCCCTTCCAATGCAGGCGGTGAGAGTTTGATACCTCGTCAAGGAACTAAGATCCCACAGGCCGCATGGCACAGCCAAAAAAAACAACAACGAGAAAATATATAATGAATAAAGACCTTCTTAGAAGAAGGTTCGAAGACTCAGGGGCAGGACCCAGAGGGAGTTGCAGTGACCCCCCACCTCCCCAGGCGCAGGAGGGGCTCACTGCCCGGGACCCGTGCCTGTCCCCCAGGTCTGGTGAACCGGCTGCTCTCTTGCGGAATCTGGACTTGCCTGGCCAGCATCAGCTACGCGTGCTACCTGGTACACCCCACCCTCATCATCCTCTACAACGGGCTTCAGGAGACGCTGATTCACTACACAGACCTCAGCATGGTGAGGCTGCCC